>PVHT020002421.1:1774712-1811865 GCA_004024745.2 Catagonus wagneri
AAAAAAAAAAAAAAAAGAAATTCTTGGGAGTTCCCATGGTGGCTCAGTGGTACGAACCTGACTAGTATCCATGAGGATGTGGGTTTGATCCCTGGCCTTGCTCAGTGGGTTAAGGATCCGGCGTTGCCATGAGCTGTGGTGTAGGTTGCAGACGCAGCTCAGATCTGGCATTGCTGTGGCTGTGCTGTGGGCTGGCAGCTGTAGCTCTGATTCGACCCGCAGCCGGGGAACTTCCATGTGCCGTAAGTGCGGCCCAAAAGAGCAAAAACGATTAAAAAAAAAAGAAAAGAAAAGAAAGAAAGAAAGAAATCCTTGCATAGCTGTTCTCTGATAGTAACTGATTTTTTAAAACCTCTTTAGGAGCTCCTGGATTTTCATGGCATTATGTTTCCCTGCTATGGCTTCCGTGGTTTGAACTTGGAGGAGAAGTCGCCTTCAGTAGCTCCTTTGTCTAGTCCAGTGTGATACTGCCTGCCTTCTAAATCTTCCTTAATCCTGGCAGTAAAAAGATGCTGAGTCTCAACTTGAGTTTTTCTGCCTATTCAAATGCCCAGAGCCCTTTCCAAAAATTACAGTTTTGTTTTAGAGGGAACAAACATCAGATTACATTACTTGGGCTTCATTTTAGAAGCAAAGCTAGAAATGATATATTTTGAAAAGGACACGGTTTCACATTTATCTTTTCATTTGAGCATGACATTTTCTGAAAGTTTTATTTATCTTGCACTCATTTAAAAGATTTCAAATGGATTAATCCCATTTCTTAAACCTCTGTTCTGATGACATTCTTAGTAAATTTATCATAATATACTATGTGTTGCTAAAAAAAAAAAATAGGATTCCTGTTGTGGCTCAGCAGAAACGAATCTGACTAGTAACCATGAGATGGCAGGTTTGATCCCTGGCCTCGGTCAATGGGTTAAGGATCTGGCCTTGTCTTGGGCTGTGGTGTAGGTCACAGAATCGGCTCAGATCCTGCGTGGCTGTGACTCTGGTGTAGGTTGTCAGCCATAGCTCCAATTTGACCCCTAGCCTGGGAACTTCCATACGCCACAAGTGCAGCCCTAAAAAGCAAAAAAAAAAAAAAAAAAAAAAAAAAAATCACTTAAGTTACAATCGTGTCTATTTTTGTGCGTGGTGTCAGTGTGTGTTCCAGTTTCATTGATTTACATGAGGCTGTCCGGTTTTCTCAGCACTGCTTGCTGAAAAGACTTTTTCCCATTTTATACTCTTGCCTCCTTTGTTGAAGATTAATTGATCATAGGTGTCTGGGTTCATTTCTGGGTTCTCTCTTATGTTCCATTGGTCTGCATGTTTGTTTTGGTACCAGTACCACACTGTCTTGATTACTGTAGTTTTGTAATATGGCCTGAAGTCTGGGAGAGTTATGCCTCCTGCTTGGTTTTTGTTCTTCAGGATTGCTTTGGCAATTCTGGGTCTCTTATGAGTCCATATAAATTTTTGGATTGTTTGTTGTAGCTCTGTGAAAAACGTCATGAGTAATTTGATAGGGACTGCACTGAATCTGTAGATTGCTTTGGGTAGTATGGCCATTTTTTGATATTAATTCCTCCAACCCAGGAACACGGAATATTTTCCCATTGCTTTAAATCCTCTTTAATTTCCTTGATTTATGTTTTATAGTTTCAGCATATAAGTCTTTCACCTCCTTGGTCAGGTTTATTCCTAGGTATTTGATTTTTTGGGGTGCAATTTTAAAAGGCATTGTATTTTTATATTCCTTTTCTAATATTTCATTGTTAGTGTACCGAAATGCAATAATTTCATGTCATCTGCATAGAGTGACAATTTTACCTCTTCTCTTCCAATTTGGAGAGCATATGTTTCTTTTGCTTGTCTGATTGCTGTGGCTAGGACTTCCAATACTATGTTGAATTGAGCATCACTGTCTTGTTCCAGATTTTAGTGGGAAGGCTTTCTTTAAGCTTCAAAATGGCTTAAAGACTTAAACTTAAGACAAGACACCATCAAACTCCTAGAAGGGAACGTAGGCACAATATTCTCTGACATTAAGCATACAAATATTTTTTTTTAGATCAGTCTCCCAAGGCAACAGAAATAAAAGCAAAAATAAACCAATGGGACCTAATCAAACTGACAAGCTTTTGCACAGCAAAGGAAACCATAAAAAAATAAACAAATAAATAAAAGATAACCTAAGGAATGGGAGAAAATGATTTCCAACGATGCAACTGACAGGAGATTTTAGAGATTTAGGGCTTAATCTCTAAAATATAAAATATACAAACACCTTATACAACTCAACAGCAAAAAAACAACAACCCATTGAAAAGTGGGCAAAATCCCTGAAGACATTTCTCTGAAGAAAATATACAGATGGCCAACAGTACATGAAAAAATGCTCAATATCACTAATTATGAGAGAAATGAAAATCAAAACTACTGTGAGGTACCACTTCGCACCTGTCAGAATGGCCATCATTAATAAGTCAACAAATAACAAATGCTGGAGAGGGTGTGGAGAAAAGGGTAGCTTCCTATACTGTTGGTGGGAATGTAAAAGCCCCACCATACTGTTTATGGAAAATAGTAGGTATGGACTTATCTCAGAAAACTAAATAAGAACTACCATATGATCCAGAAATCCCACTCTTCGGCATATATTCTGATAAAAGTTTAATTGAAAAAGCTATATGCACCCACGTGTTCATTGAAGCACTATTCACAATAACAAAGACATGGAAACAACCTAAATGCCCATTTACAGATGAATGGATTAAGAAGATGTGCTATATATACAGAATGGAATACTACTCAGTCATAAAAAAGAACAGCATTTGCAGCAACATGGATGGAAATAGAGGCTCTCGTACTAAATGAAGCAAGTCAGAAAAAGAAAGACAAATACCATATGATAGCACTTATGTCTGAAATCTAACATAAGGCACAAAATAAATCTTCCCACAGAAAAGTTAACTCATGGACTTGGAAAACAGACTTGTGGTTGCCGGGGGGGTGGGGAGTGGATGCTCTGGGAATCTGGGGTTAATAGATGTAAATTATTGCATTTGGAGTAGATAAGCAATGAGATCCTGCTGTGTAGCACAGGGAACTATATCTAGTCACTTGTGATGGAACATGATGGAGGACAATGTGAGAAAAAGAACATATATATAGATAGATAGATAGATAGATAGATAGATAGATAGATAGATAGATAGATAGATAGATAGATGTTGACTGGGTCATTTTTCTCTAAAGTAGAAATTGACAGAACACAGTAAATCAACTATAATGGAAAAAAACATAAATTGTAAAATAAGAAAAGAATAATAAAAAAAGAGAAAAAAAATAGTGTCTAAAGTATCTATAACATAACTGGAGGCTCACCACCTTGATTCTTGAATGCTTGACCAAGGATGTGATTGTATTTTTTCTTTCACAGCCTTGATATATTTCTCTACCTCTCATTCTACAATTATTTCTTGGCAAATGCAATTAGAAGCTTTTTGTTATATTTCCCTAAAAATTAACACTAAAGGACTCCAAAATGTCACTGACAAACAGGATAAACACAATAACAAAAATGTGAAGTGTATTCTTATTTTAAAATCTCATGATAAAATTGAACAGTTGCCATTCTTTTATTTTTTTAATAAGTTTTCTTTTTGGATTATTGAAAAGAGATGTAGAAAACGATTACTCTTCCACCAAGACTATATAAAATAGGATTTTTTTTTTTCAGATTTACCAGACTAGAACAAGGGATTCTGGAGATAGTACGGTGCATTTACAAAAACTGGGACAAACAGGTTGTCATGAGACTGATGTTCTCGTTCAGAGGATCATACAGGGACATCAGAAAAAAGTTAATAAAAAGAAACTCTATTTCTTAAAGCCTTCAACTCTTTTTTAATTTTTTCTTTTAGTTTTGCAGTAGCCATCTGTAGAAAACTACAGAAACATGGACCAAACACATTAGTTTTGGCTTTAGGTCTCTATGTGTCAGTGCAGAGTATGTAATAGAAAACGAAACCAACACAATAACTCAGAGAAGTAAGTACAATCTCAGGGGCTCTCTGATATATGACCACACTGAACTCATGCTGAATATTACAATAGATGTTTACACAGTAGAAACATGCATTTCCAATAGAAGGGGAACAGAAATAATAGTCTATATTTGGCATACAGTCCCTTTTATTTAAGCACACTTTTTTTTTTCTTCATGGCCACACAGGGAGCACATGCAAATTCCCGGGCCAGGGACTGAATCTGAGCGGCAGCTGCAACCTACACCATAGCTTCAGCAACACCAGATCCTTCAACCCACTTCTCCAGGCCAGGGATTAGTGGATTAAGAATCCACCTGAGCTGCTGCGGTCAGATTCTTAACCCACTGTGCCACAGCAGGAATTCCTGAACATAATTTTGAGGGCAGAAAAAAAGAGAACTTATTAGAGCAAGGAAAAAGAAACTGGTTTCTTAGCCAGCGGGGCTATGAGTAATGCTTTCTTTACAGATTATACCTCTGGTTCAGAAACAGACTTTAGTAGTGGAGGAGGAGAACTTCAAAGAGGAAGGATGGTGGAATAATTATTTGGCATAAAAATCTGTTACCCTGATTACTTTCTGTGGTGGAGATAGAAATAATTTACTGTGGTGGAAATAATTTCTTTTTGCAGGTGGTAGTTGAAAAATGAGGAAAATTTCTATCAAATTTAAGAAGAATTGCAGAGCACGGAGGAAGAGCTTTACGTAAAAATGATTTTGAACTTTGCATCTGATAAAATATAGGGGCATTTTGGCCCTTCTTTTCGATCTGCTCATAGACTGCAAATTTTAAGAAAGCGGATTTCAAATATCTCATGGGAAAGATGAGCACTGCCCTGTGAGTGGAGTTTGAGAAGTACTGCCCAGGCGAAATCAAAGACATTGGGATTTGAAGACTCTGAGTCTGATTGGCACCGCACACACGAGTCTTTGCCTTCACTGCTGTCTTCATGGGACAATGTAGTAAAGTGGACTGACACTCCTGTCACGCGTATGTAATGACAACTATTGGTTTACACCCATTATTATACCACTGGAGTAAATGAATTGGTCCAGTATAGTATGCATCCAGTGTAGAACAGAAAAATAACAGCAAAGTATCAAAAAAAAAAAAGAAATACTGGGGTTCAGTTATTTGCCCCTAGCTTTTGTATGTTTCCCTTTTATTCTTCCAGCATGAGAATTTTAGTTACTTGCAGAATCAATCTAGAATTTATTTTTATGGTGTTTATTCCTATCACAAGTATCAATTGCAAATGCACTCGAGGATCGCTATCGACTGCTATAAAAATGGACCTCAAGCAGCACGAGGGTGGCAACCGCTGGCAGATAAAGTCAAGAAACCCCTAGAAGATGTGAAACAAGCCACGATCAGAAGAACCTTCCACTGCATGTTATTTCTGTCCTTGTTGCCAGGATAACGTGACTTTCATTGTACTGTCTCTCTTCCCTTCATAAAGACGGTCCTCAGATGCCACGGACCTGTCTCCATCTCACGTCTGCTGGAAGTGTCTCCCACCTCCCCCGTTCTGCTGGTAGTCTCCTATAACTGCACGTGTTGCCTTTGCCTACATACCTTCCAAGTGTTTACATATCGGGACTGCCTGTCATTTCTCACTACTCTGATTCAGACATATTTGTCATTAGAAGATAATTTCCTCTCGAACACTCAGAAGAGATTATGCAAGTGTATCTGACATGCATACACTCAACATTCAAAGCAAGGAATTTTCAGCCTTCTCTTTCCTATCCGGCTGCTGAAACATGACAAACTTTTTATATGCATGAAGGCCCACCTACATTCACACCCCCACACTCTCTCTTTCAATGGACTTCTGAAGAATGACACCTCTTTCCTGATTTTCTTATTTGTCTTTCTTTTATAACTGTGGTCCATGTATCTCCATTTCTTTCATCTTTCAAAGTGATGTTCAGTCTTCTGATAAAAGATTTTTTTTTCTAACAGCCTTACTTTGATCTATGTTCATGCCTTTTCTTTCTCTGTAGCCTGTAACTTCCATTAAGAAGATGTTTCTAACATTAAAAAGTAGTTCCCACTGGCAGCAGACTTGAAAGAATTTTAGAATCCCCCATTGAGTTTGATGAAGTGTGAATAATAATTAAAGGTTCATCTTCCTCCACTTAGAAATCTTGCTCTTTGGTAAATATAAGGCAAGCAGCAGCAGTCAGGTGGCTTGGCAGACAACCATGCATATTGAATATTTCAGAGATGTTAGAGGCAATTCTGAAAAAAAAAATAGGAGATTGGTTAAGGAAATTTGGGGAGGGGTCTGGCTAATTTTCTACTTTTCTATAATTTCTCTTCATATTTAATTCCCACTTTTTCAAAGCTTTAATCAGCTTCCTGTTTCTGCAGGAAATTTGGTGTGGCTTTTATTGCATTTTAGAAAGGTGGACCATACCAGTTTCCATTATATAAGTTATGCAGTGGAGAACGGTGTGGTCTAAAGCAGGGCTGTGAGTAATAATAGATCCTGTCTTCACTGGTACTTTTGCTCTCTAAAGTAAATACATCTCAATCTAAAATGAGCCAAAAAGCGGAGTTCGTGTCGTGCCTCAGTGGTTAACGAATCTGATTAAGAACCATGAGGTTGCGGGTTCGATCCCTGGCCTCACTCAGTGGGTTAAGGATCTGGCGTTGCCGTGAGCTGTGGTGTAGGTCACAGACGCGGCTCGGATCCCGCGTTGCTCTGGCTGTGGTGTAGGCCGGTAGCTACAGCTCCGATTAGACCCCTAGCCTGGGAACCTCCACATGCTGCGGGTGTGGCCCTAGATAAGGCAAAAAGATGAAAAAAATAAAAAAAAACAAAAAATAAAATGAGCCAAAAAGGAATAATGATGGTTTGAACAGGGACTGCTAATACATTCAAAACACATATATCTCTTTGGACCCGTGTTACCAAAGCAAACTTAGATTGACTTGCTTGCATGCAGTAAAGCCAGTCTGACACCAGCTTGTGGTGAAGGAAAGTGCAGCTTTCATTGCAGGCAGCAAGAAAGGGGTACAGATGACATGCTTAAAAGGCCCAAACTCCCTGATAGCTTTCAGAAAAAGATCTTTAAAGACAGGGTCAGAGAGAGAGCCGTGGGGTCAATGATCAGCTTGTGGACATTCTTCTGATTGGTTGGTCATGAGATACTGGGAGTCAGCATCATCAACCTTCTGGTTTCAATTGGTTTGGGGTCTAAGTGCTTGTGGTCAGTGTAGAGTTAATTTCTTCTATCCAGTGGGGGTTTCAGCCTCCTCAACATAGCTCAACAATATTGTTATCTACAGCCCTTGAGGAAGAACTAAAGGTCCTTGACTTTGTTTAATAGCTAAACTATTATTGAGTCTTGCTTGACTATTTTCCTTTGCTTCTGCATTTTCTCATTTCTCTGAGTAAATTTAATCCTTGGAACTCAAGGAAGGCCAAGGAGGCTAAAGCTTTTCTACAGACGAGGCAGAGGACAGAAAGCCAGACATTAATTAATGTTTCTGATAGCTAACGATTTCAGCCAGTCATATACTTGTATAACTTGTAACTATACTTGTATAGCTGGAAAGTGTGAAATTGATCAGAAGATTGCAGGTCTGAAATTGAGAAATCTGAAGTTTACTAACTGGTTTGGTCACCAGTAATTCTAGATGGCTGGCATTAAGGAGATTGAGGTATTGACATACAGGTTTGTTAGCTCATTGAATGGATTCTTTACATATTAAAATGACCAAGAGTAATGATAAAGGGGCATGTAAATTGAAAGAAAATGTTATACCCATCTTTGGAAAATAGCATCTATCACAGGCACTGAACGTGAATCCTAATTTTCAGTCCTAAAGTCATATATGCTAAAGTTATACATTGCATAAGCATTTTCCACCTTTTTTTTTCCAACTTACGCTTTTCATCATGCACTTTGGATGAACAAAATCTTTTATACCAAGGAATACTCTGTAAATTAAATGAAAAAACACTTGTGTATTCACCGTTCAGCTTAAGGAATAGGCTATTAACCATTTTGAAGTCTTTCGAAGACAGGCTCATATCTTATCATATTCCTCTATAGGTCAAGGAAACAAGGATCCTGAATTTTAAATCTATCATACCTTTGTTATTCTTTATGAACATATATATTCAAACACACTTTTTTAACTTTTTCTTTTTTAACTTTAAATGAATGGACTAGCACTACATGTATTTTTCTGAAATTGCTTTTTTTTTATCATTATATTTGGGAGACGTGTTCACATTGATGTGTATACCTATAATAATGCATTCAATTTCATTGATGAACATTATTCCATCAGTTCCACATGCTAATATTTCTTTACTCTTCCATCAACTGACATATTAGCTGTTTTTAGTTCCCTGTAGTGTAAATTGTGTAAATGTAGTGGACATCGTCATTTATGGCTACCTTAAATATACTGCTATAATTTAAAGTAAATAAAGCCAACACAATTTAAAGGGATATATTTATTGCCACTACAGCAATATCTCCATAGAACATTAATATGACAAAAAGTTCCCTTGTGCCTTTTTTCATTCAATTCCTTCACTCATCTGTAAGCAACCACTGTTCCAATTTCTATTGCCATAGTTTATTTTTGCCTATTCAAGGACTTTATACATATGTAGTCAATCATACAATATGTACCCTTGTGACTAGTGTCTTTGCATGATATTCGTCCATACTACTGTGTGTATCAGTAGCTAATTTCTTTTTATGGCTGAATAATATTCCATTAAGTGGATGTAATGCATTTTCCTGTACGTATGTACATGATGACAGTATTTTGACTGTTTCCTGTTGTGGACTGGAAATATTATAAAAATTCTTGTACCTATTATTGTGTGGACATGTACTTTTTTTTTTGCTGGATAATTATCTTGAAGTGAACTTCTGGCTCAAATTTTAGTTGATATTTAACTTCCTGTGCAATAGACACATGGTTTTCCAAAGTGGTTGTAGCATGAACCAGCAGTGAATGAGTTCCATTTGCTTACATGAAAATTCCATTCTCTGAGTAAACACTGAAATTGTCAGTCTTTCAAATTTTAGCCATTCTAGGACATGAAGTGGTAATTCAATGTTATCTTACTGAAAACCAATGATGTTGTGCATCCTATGAAATGTCTGTTCACGTCTTTGCCCACACAGCCTTCTCTTTTTGTATTGGGTTGTTTTTCTTTTATTATTGCTTTGTAGGAATATATATTCTGGATACCATTCCTGGTGCATTTATATATAGTGAATATTTTCTCCATTTCTTTGGTTTGCATTCTTGTTTACTTGATGGGGATTTTTGAGGAGTGGTAGTTTCTTTTTAATTTTATGGTTGGTGTTTTTTTGTGTGTTCTTCTTACAAAGTTGCAAAGATATTCTCTAGTTTTAATAATTTTATCTTTGTGCTTTAACATTTACATCTAGGATCTAAAATTAACTTTTGTTTGTAGTTCAAGGTTCATTTTTATCTTGTGGATGTCCAGTTTTTCTAGCAAAAGTTTTAGAAAAACTTTTCCTCGTGGAAGTATTTTGGCATCTTTGTTGAAAACCTAATAATTGCATTTGTGTGGATTTATAAGGTGTCCATAAAGTCAGGACACATACAATAGTATTTTATAATGTTCAGTTACATAAAAGTAATAAATCATTTATTATGTGTTTGCTTGCATTTTTAAGATCTATTGGTCACACTGTATTGGAATGTTTGGCTCTTTTTATTGGCCTACTTGTCTATCCTTTCACCACTGCCACCTGCAGTGATTGCTGTATTATTACAGTAAGTCTGAAATCAGGTATTACTTTATTCTTATTTTTTGAGACTGTCTTGGCTCTTCTAGGTCATTTGTAATACAAATTCTTAAATCATTTTGTCACTTTCTACCAAAAAAAAGCCTACTGTAATAAATTCGTAGATTAATTTGGGAGAATGTATTCTTAACAATGTTGTAACTTCCAAACTAAAATCACGGTGTAGCTTTCCATTTTATTTGTCTTTAATTCTCTCAGAAATATGTAGTTTTTATTTTATAGGTCTTGCACACACTTTAAGAATTTATTCCTAGGTACCATTTTGTAACATTAAAAAAAATTCAATTTCAGTCATTTGCTGCTGGTAGGGAGAACTATAATTATTTTGTGTATACAGAATTTGAATCCTAAAACTTTGATAATTTTGCTTATTTTTTCTAGTAGCTGCTTTGAAGTTTTCTTAGAATTTTCTACATATTCTGTAAATGTTGTATACAAATAGAAACTTTTCTCTTTTTCCTTTTCAATATGTAGCTTTTTTTCTTGCTTTATTGCAGTGGCTGGAACTTCCAGCATATTACTGAATAAAAGCAATGATAACAGACATCCTTGCCTCATTCCCACTCTTAGTGAAAAACATTCACCTCTTCCTACTAAGCATTACCCTTTACTAGGTTGAAGTAGTTTCCCTTTATGCCTCCTTTGTTGAGAATTTTGATCATGAATGGGTATTGAATTGTGTTAAATGTTTTACTTGCATCTGTTAAGATGATCACATGATAGTCTTCCCATTCCGTCCATGTTGTTAGTAATATCTTTCCTCTTTCACATTTTGGAATTTTTTTACAGTGCTCTTTTTGTATTCCACAAGTCTCTCTCGCAGCTACCATGCAGGAATGTGCCTTGGCTTTTCATTTTCATAGGTTTTTGCCAAGGTGATCTTTTAGAATTGTAGCCTCTCTTACTTCTAGTGTCTGCCTCCGTTGTGGCTGAAGATGGGGGGCGGGGGCTTGCTGTAGGCTTCCTGAAGGGAGGGACCGGTGCCTGCCCACTGGTAGGTGGGGCTGATTCCTCTCCCTCTGGTGGGTGGGGCTTTGTCTCTGGGTGAGATCAGAGGCAGCTGTGTGCCTGAGGGGTCTTTAGGCAGCCTGTTTACTGATGGGTGGGGCTGTGATCCCATCTGGATTATCCTTTGGCCTGGGGCTTCTCAGCACTGGGCCAGATTTTCCCAGAAATGGCCACCTCCAGAGAAATGCAGGCTGATGAATATTCCCAGGCGCTTTGCCTCCTCCATGCCCTTCCCTCACAACAAACCATGGTCACCCCCTGTTTTCCCAGGAGATCCTCCAAGTTTTCCCAGGTCCAACCCAGATAGCTATGGAGCCTTTGCTTTGCCCTGGGACCCAGTGCACATGAAAGTCTGTGTGTGCCTTTCAAGAATGGGGTCTCTGTTTCCTCTAGTCCCGTGGAGCTCCTGCACACAAGCCCTGCTGGCCTTCAATGCTAGACGCTCCAGGGCTTCTTTCTCCCAGTGCCAGATCCCTAGGCATGGGGCATTGACGTGGGGCTCAGAACTCTCACTCCTGTAGGTGAGTCTCTGTGATACAGTTACTTTCCAGTCTGTGGGGCTTCCCACCGGGGAGGTATGGGGTTGCTTATATTGCAGAATCGCCCCTCCAACCTCTTGATGTGGCTCCTCTTTGTCTTCTGGAGTAGGGTATCTTTTTGAAAGTTTCCAGTTCATTTGGGTGAAGGTTGCTTTGCAGGAATGTGCCTTGGATTTCAGCAAGTATGTACCTGTGCCAGACTTCCCTTTGGAGAAATATGCTTAGTCAGGCCTCAGGCAGGCAGCAGCCATTTCTGCTGTCTGAGTAATGGCTGAGTGGTGACAGCAGCCTTTCCCAGGCCCATCGTCTGTGGGCTTCTGGAGCTGGCAAGAACGACTCGGCTGCTGCCTGGCTTCTGCAGTGTTTGATGCCTCCCTCATGAGTTCTGCCATATACCTCTCTGATTTTTCTGCAAGTGCGATTCTAGTCTGTTTCGGAAGATTTTCCACAAGTTCACTGAGGTTCCTAATATTCTGAAAGATATTTGTTCTCTTTTAGTCAAAATACCCAGAGTTGATTTCGTTTCGCTTCAGACTATATGCAGTTGTCTGAGTGCTTTTATACTTCATCTTGAGCTGAACGTACAGGAGTTTGCCAAGCTAAATACTCAGGAGTGGGATCATACAATGCAAATTATTTCCCAAGGGGATTATATCTTTTAACATCTACCAGTAAGTGTTGCCAGTGCACTGAACGATAGCCACACTTATTGACTGGCCTTTTAATCTAGCCATCCTGGTGGATGTGAAGTGATAGCTCATTGCTTTTTTTTTTTTTCCTTAGAAAGACTTTGCGTAAAAATGAAGTTAAGCATCTTTTGACTTGTGTTTTGGTCATTTCATGTTTACTTTTAGGTAAAATCACTTTTCAAGTTTATGCAGTTGTGGAGGGGTTGTTTCTCTTTTTCTTATTGATTCATGAAGTTCTTTTTATTTCTTCTTTGAGTTATACATGTTGCAAACATCTCCTCACCATTTGCCTTTTAATTTTCATGTTGGTTTTTTTTTGTCTTTTTGCCTTTCCTAGGGCCGCATTCATGGCATATGGAGGTTCCCAGGCTAGGGGTCCAATCGGAGCTGTAGCCGTGGGATCCGAGCCACGTCTGCAACCTATACCACAGCTCACGGCAGCGCCAGATCCTTAACTCACTGAGCGAGGCCAGGGATTGAACCCGCAATCTCATCGTTCCTAGTTGGATTCGTTAACCACTGAGCCACGATGGGAACTCCTCATTTTCAACTTCTTTGGTGTGTATCTTAAGGACACAAGCTTTACACTGGATTTAATCAATTTTATAAATAGTTTTATTTATTGGTGTCTTATTTAAGAAATGTTCTTACCCTGGTATCATAAAGACATTCCCTTTATATTTGTTTCTAAATGCTGCATTAAAAGATTTTAACAATGAAGTCTTTAAGACAACTAGAATTATATTTTTGCCTTTTTCTTCATTTTCCCCTCTTCTAATTTAGAAGTTACACACTTTTATTTATATATCTTGGTGCTAATCTTTGAAATTATACCAGGCACACTTAACTATTCTAAAATTAGTCAGGATCTTAAACCCCATTCCAAAGTACAAGAACATTAGAGAAAATTGACTCTAACTCCTTCTATACATACATACTATTTTCCAGTGTTTTAGTTCTATAAATTTTTATTCCCATGAATTAGATATCATTATCATTACTTTTCTTATTTTATACAAAAAAAATACTTATATGTTACTTACAGGTAGTTCGACAGGGCCACACTTTCTGAGTTGAAAGTTATTCTCTTCAATATCAAAAATATTTCAGTGTCACTTGACAATGTCTTTTGGGCTTTCATGTGGCTATGGGAATCTGTTTCTTAAAAGGGTGGCCCCAGTTTTTGTGGTGTCTGAATTTATTAGCATCCGCAGTCCCAACCAGTCCTGAAAATCAGTGTGCATTATTTTAACTTGAGTTTCTTCCTTAAAGGGTATCAAAGAGGAGTTGATATGGCCTTTCAACCCACTGTTAAGTAGGCAGCTGATACTGGAACACTCAGATCACAGTCACTCAACACTATGACTTCTGAAGGTATGATGCAAAATTTCCCTCCTGTTAAAAAGGTGCATATTCATTATGCATTTTTAAACTTTGGACTGTTTTGCCTTGTGAATCTGGCTATCTATAAAATCAAGCATAGAACTTTGGGTTTTTTGGGCTAAGTGTTATTATTCTCATTTAATTTACAATTAAAACTTTTAATGGTTAATCATAAGGAAGATTTATTTCTCAAGGTCAAGCATGAGATTGTATATTCTATATTTCCTATGGCTTTGTCTGACAGAATCGCATTGACAAGCAGAACATGGTGAAATAATGAAGAGGAGGGCGAGGAGGAGGTTAGAGCTTGGGCATCTGTTTCTGCAGCCAATGCGAAGAGTTAGACTTCCCATCAGAAAGAGTACAATGAGATCTTGAGGTTTACGGGATACCTTCTGCTATTTTATACTTAGGGTTCTTGATATCACCCATAGACAAGCGACCAGCATATTTTAAGCAATTTTACCTCCCCTTGATTCATTTCAGCTAGTGTTTTTCTATGCTCATGCAGACAATATTCATCATATTTTATTGTTTAGTTATCATGCAAATGCAATAAAATATGCATTTTCCTTCTGCAGCTATGTTAGGGCTTTATATACACAACAATTAGATTTTCTCTTAGATTCAGCCATACAGCTAGTGCGGGATATGGGACTGAACTTCGTTTCCTGGATGGAGGAGAATGCTTGATGGTCCTAATTCCTGTTCTGCTTCATCTGGACTCTTTTTCTTTCTTTCTTTTTTTTTTTGTCTTTTTGCCTTTATCTAGAGCCACACCCACAGCATATGGAGGTTCCAAGGCTAGGGGTCTAACAGGAGCTGTAGCCGCTGGCCTACACCACAGCCACAGCAACGCGGGATCCGAGCCGCCTCTGCAACCTGCACCACAGCTCACGGCAACGCCGGATCCTTAACCCACTGAGCAAGGCCAGGGATCAAACACGCAACCTCATGGTTCTTAGTCGGATTCGTTAACCACTGAGCCACGAAGGGAACTCCTGGACTCTTTTTAAAATACTTGGAATTTGGCGTTGCCTGGCACTAAATGTGCATAAAAGAAAGTAATTTGCGGTGCCCTCTTAATACTGGCGATCACTTTTAATCTCTTCTTTGGCTTATTCTTTTATCAACTGAGGAATTGAAGCTTGCTTCGTTCTCCTATTATTTTTGCAAGGTATAACAACTTTCAATGCAGAAATTCATAATTATAGTGCCATTCCTTTTTTTTTCAATCTGGCCAAAGATGTATCAGTTTTAAATGAGTCAGGCTAAAGATGGGGCAATTTTGCTTATCTTTTCAAAGAACCACTTGTTAGTTTTACTGATCTTTCCTGTTGTTTTGTAGTCTTTATTTTATTTATTTCTGCACTGACTTTTACGATTTCTTTGCTTCTACTACGGGCTTTGTTGTTCTTCTTTTTCTAGTTCCTTTGGGTCCAATGGCTTTTATTCTTAAGGTAAGGAGGCACCATAGATTCTGACTTTAGTTTGAAAATTATTGTTTTGACTGTTGTGTTGAGACTCCTTGTAGGATTTTCTTCTGCTGGGATCCCATTAGGAAAAAAATACGGCATACAGAACTTAGCAATTTGAGGAAAAATAAAATGTAAGTACTATGGGCAGGAAAAGAGGGAAAGTCCAAGACAGTGGATAAGGTATGAGCTTCAGTACCGTGTAGGTGGTGGTGATGGAAGCAGACATTGTCACTCCTAGGCCTGAGGAAATGGGAGAAGGAGAGCCTCTTTAAAAGTCTCCCTAGAATCAGGGCGAAGAGTTGTGTGGTGATGGCAGCCTTGATAGGAGTTATAACCTTTGGTTGAGGGACACAGCCAGCCTGTAGTAAGATGAAAACAGCTTTCGGAGATATCTGGGCCTAATTCCTGGAACTTGTCAATTTTATATGAGAAAACTGGCTCTTTTAGTTGGGATTACACTAAGAATATTGAGATGGGGAGATTATTTTGGATTATCCCCATGGGTTCTAAGCATGGTTACAAATGGTTACAAGTACCCTTATAAGAGAAAGCCAGGGGAATTTGAGAACTGGCCTCAGCCAGGAAACAGTGGCATCCATCAAAAGTGAGGAGGCAGGAAGGAATTTTTTTCCCCTGTTGCCTCTGGAGAAAGCATGCCCCTGCTGACATCATGACTGTGGCCCAATAATACTGGTTTGGGACTTCCAACCTCCATCTGTTTTTTTTTTTTTTTTTTTTGTCTGCAGACTGGTGATTCATTGGTTACATCAGTCCTAGGAGACTAATAAGACCCCACAGCATCCTCTCTCCCACTGATCTCCTGCCAGAGATCCTTGCAGAATGAAGCTCAGTGGATGCCAGAGCATAAGCCAAAACAGAGAGCAGATTTAGAGGATCAAATAGACATTATACTTCAAAGGACAAGGAAAAAAGTTGTAGAACCAGTTAAGAGGTTGTTGTAAAAATCCAGGCAGCAGATGTTGGTAATCACAAAAAGGTACCTGCAGGGAAGTTCAGACTGGGTGTGTGTTCAAGATGAGGGCAGGAGAATGTTCTGACATGTTTGATGTGGAGTATGAGAAAAAGAGAAGGGTCAGGGATGGACTCAGTAGACTGCAGATGAAAGGACTGCAAGATGTATTCTTTTTTTCTGTCTTTCTGCCTTTTCTAGGGCCTCATCTGCAGCATGTGGTGGTTCCCAGGCTAGGGGTCTAACAGGAGCTGTAGCCGCCGGCCTTCGCCACAGCCACAGCAACGCGGGATCCGAGCCGCGTCTGCAGCCTACACCACAGCTCACGGCAACGCCGGATCCTTAACCCACTGAGCGAGGCCAGGGATCGAACCCGCAACCTCATGGCTCCTAGTCGGATTCGTTAACCACTGAGCCACGATGGGAACTCCAGGATGTATTCTTACTCTGAAGGAAAGTCCTTAAAGAAATTCAAAGTTCACAGCAGAGACAGAAATAAAGACAATAGGGGAATACAAGGTTTCTGGCTCCTACAGCCACAGTACATTAGACTAACACACCTGCTAGTCATATTAACATAAAACCTCGTGCTAATGGTCCATCTTCCTAATGTCCTATTACCTAGTACAATATGTCCAACTTTCAACAGGAATTATGTCAGGCTAAGACACAAGACATCAAAAAGAACAGCCTGAAGAGACAAAGCAGCAATCACAACTAGACCCAGATATATGACGCAGATGTTGGAAGAATTTAAACTAACTGTGTTTAATACAATAAAGACGCCATTGAAAAGGTAGACAACCAGATGGAGAATGGAAGCAGAGAGAAGGACCCTCTAACAAAAAGGCAAAACAAAATGCTAGAAAGAAAAAAGACTGCAACAGAAAGAAGCAAAGAATGTCTTTGATGGGCTCATCCTTAGCCTCAATATAACTGAAGAAAGACCCAGTTAGCTTGAAAACAGATCTGTAGAAACTTCTCAAACTAAAATTTGAAGAGAAAGAGTATTGAAAAAATAAGACATTCAAGCACTGTGAAAGAACTTATAAAGTATAATATAACTTCAATAACAGAAGCAGAGGAGAATAGAGCAGAGGAAATATCTGAAGTAACAATAGGTTGGAACTTTCCAAAACAAATACAGACAACACAGACCCAGGAAACTCAGATAACATCAAGCAAAATATGAATATATGAAATCCATATCTAGGGACTCCTACTCAAACTGCATAAAAACACAGAAAGAACAAGTCTTGATGAAAACTAGAGAGGAAAATAATTACATCAGACACTACGCAAAGAAGAGAGTAGAGTGAAATATTTAAAGTCTTAAAAGGTTACCAACTTATAATTCCATACTCCAAAACTATATATCCTTTAAAAGTGAAGGAGAAATAAAGACTTTCTCACGCCAACAAAAACTTAGAAATTGCATTTCCGTACAAATCTCTTGTAAAAAGTGTTGAAAAATTTTGTTCAGAGAGAAGGAAAATGACAGAGCTCGGAAACTCAGATACGTATAAAGAAAATTTCAGGAACTCCTGTCCTGCCTCGGCAGTAACAAACCCGACTAGTGTCCATGAGGACGAGCGTTCGATCCCCAGCTTTGATCAAGGGGTCAAGAATCCAGCACTGCCATGAGCTATGGAGTAGGCCAGCAGCTGCAGCTCTGATTTGACCCCTAACCTGGGAACCTCCATATGCCATGGGTGCTGTCCTAAAAAAAAAAAAAAAAAGACAAAAAAAAGAGTAAAATTCAGAGAATAAATAAAGGTAAAATAATATCTTTCAATTTTCATATTGGTTAACTGATCTTAGTTTTTATAGTCTAAATAGTCTCTTACATATATCATTTCTAAAAATATGGAGTTATCAATAAACAAATCATTTTTTAACGCTGTCTTCACTATGTCAAAATAAAGTAGGTCCATTTCTTTCCCGTACCACCTCCAGAGAAAAAGCCAACACTCCTTGAAAATATAATAATAGATTCACAGACTTTGAAAACACACCATGGTTACTAAAGGGGACAGGTGGGGGTGAGGGATGGACGGGGGGTTTGGGACTGGCCTATTCACACTGAGGTACATGGAATGAATAGCCAACTGGGACCTGCTGTACAGCACAGAGAAGTCTACCCAATATTCTGTGATAATCCATGTGGGAAAAGAATCTGAAAGAGAACGGATGTGTGTACACGGACAACTGAATCACTTGCTGTACAGAAGAAATTACCACAACACTGTAAATCAGTTCCACTTCAATCAAACTTTAAAAAATGGGAAATAAAAGAATTTCTTATGTTCTCACTCTCCTAGTTTTTTGAATTCAGTCCCATTGAGAATAACTGGATTGCCTCCCTCTAAATGAGAATGCTATTAAGTAATAGTTTGGAGGCAAATAGAGATAAAGAGCCCAGCATAGAACAAGAGGGTTTGTTTGCCAAGACCAGAAAAATACGGACCTTAGCATCCGTGGAAGTAACTGAATAGGAGAACAGGTGTGTGAAGCACCTAGGAAGGCTGAGTTCCTTCGACATCACTGGTCAAGAGGCTGAGCAGAATTCCCTGTGTTTCAGCCTGAAACAGAGAGTTGGAAGCCTTGCTTATCTCACCTTCTTTCAATGGACCATGTACACTCGGATGACATCAGCAATCAAAATGCCCACTCAGTAGCAGAGACTGTCAAGTGTACCAGCTGGTGGAAACATCTCTTTCCACAGGCTTCCAAAGATGACCGATGGTGGACATCCTGGCTTTGTGTCAAGGGACGACTCAGAGCCATGTTGCACGTGACTGAGAGCAAAAAGCAATACTTTTTTTTTTTTTGCATTTGATGTTGAGGTGGAGGAGGGCATTCACAGGCTTGTATTTCCTAAGTGTTATCTATGTGGATACACATTACCAGGTGATTTATACAGAAAATCCCAGAGTCCTTGCAGCAGGCAAGATGAGATAGATGAGGTCATTCTAAGGCGTAGCCCAGATTTAGCATCTAAGCATTTGAGTCAGATGGCCTCAGTGTCAAATCCTCTGTCATTTGTTTTCCTATTTTTGAATAATTTATTTAATTTCTGTGGGCTTCAGCGTCTTAACTGCCACAAAGAGGTAATAATACGTATGACGTGGTCTTGTCCTGAGACTCACACGGAAGAGCATAGGGCACCGAATATAGAAGAATAAGCAGAGTTGTACAAAAGTAGTTGGTATCTTCAACTACAAAGAGCAAAACATAGTTCTCAAACATCTGGAAAGAGAAAAGCTTTGATTTTTGCTTTTGCTTTATTCTTTGCAGGGGTGGAAGGCAGAGGAGAGAATTTCAAGCTATTTTGGGGTTGATCACTAATGATTTGGAGGCTCTCATCCGAAGTGTGAACTTCTGTCCTCGCTGTCACAGATGACATGGGTTTTAAGCTTAAAAGGAAATGGCACGTAACTTTTCTGATATTTTAGGATGTCTCTGGGGGTGGATGTATGTGAAGTGGAATGAAAGAGGAAACTTCGTTAAAGGATGAAGGAGTTGTGAAGTCACACTTTAAATCTGCACCGCAAGTGCAAAATCTGCTCCAGCTTTAATCTGTGCAGCAGCTCAGGAGCAGTGCAGATTCTGAGCCTGCATCCTAGAGACAGCCAATCAGAAGCGAGGAGGGGAACCGCTCTGCAATCTCCCCAAGGGACTCTAGCACCCATCCGCTATGAACTGCCTTGTTGGGGTTCCACTATGAACCCCAGTTTGATCTAACCAGAGGGCATATAGATAGAGACCTTAAGTGTAATTTCTGTGGAAATTCTGGTGATGAGTCTGGGTTAGAACTAGTGTTTGTCCTGAGGGGACTGACATTGTTTTATCTTCTTCATGATTGAGTGACTGAGATAGTCTGACCACAATCGCATTTGCAAGAGAAACTTTTGGAAGATTGTTGATAAAGACTCTGAGGTCTCCGATACAATCACGGGAGCGGGGTACCTGGGTCTGCACATCCTTAATTATAGTTGCCCTCCATTTAAAAAAAAAAAAAAAAACTTGCTAGGTCAGGGATTAGAGGTGGACCAGAGACCCCACAAATCATTAGCTTGGACTTTACAACTATTTTGGCCATAGTGGCCATGGAGTTGCCACAAATATGTGCCTCAAATCCCACAATTCACTTGGGAATCTTGATAGCATACATATTCAAAGTCAATCGATCTGAGATTCTGTATCTCCAACAGACTCTCGATGACACTGATGAAGCCGGCTTACAGACAACGCCTGAGTTACAAGGCATGAATGTACTCAGCTTCAGGGCTGACCACTCAACTCTGTTCGTGGCATACCTGGCGTATTCACTTACATGAGGTGATCAGGGTTAAAAAAGAATGTGCGCTATCTGCCTGTACACAGTCTCTATTGTATTCTAGAGACAGTAGAACATAATACTACTGTTTTATATTAGTAGTATTACAGATTATAATGGTAAGCCACAGATTATAAAAGGGAAGCCATTCCCAATTTTAAGAATGTTAAATGTAGGAAAGTGTCTTTTGGAAAAAACATAAAATTCACCCCCCCTACACACAGAGAGCCCTGAAATTGATGTGCCATTGTAATTTACATAGCATACTCCCCACCTCTCATTTACACTTCTGTTCTTTGACGCAATTTTTGTGCTTAGAGTTAGCATTTTCTATTTTGGAAAGTACGATAAATACAGAGTATGGAAAAAAGAAAAATCTGATTTCCTCTCTCTCTGCTTCTCTCTCCCCAGTATCTTACTTCTGGTTACACCCAAGAACTAGATAAACAGAACAGTTTGAAGCAAATCAAGTGCTGAGTAGTCTGAAAAACGTGGATTTTTATTCCATGAAACTTTCCATCTTTTCCTAACTAGCTTTCTTTAATATTTTGGAAGATTTTGAGGGAATTGAAAAAAAGGAAAAAAAAGGCAGTGGCTTGGGAGTTCCCATCGTGGCACAGTAGTAAAGAATCTGACTAGTATCCATGAAGATGTGGGTTCCATCCCTGGCCTC
This sequence comes from Catagonus wagneri, assembly GCA_004024745.2. Taxonomy (NCBI): domain Eukaryota; kingdom Metazoa; phylum Chordata; class Mammalia; order Artiodactyla; family Tayassuidae; genus Catagonus; species Catagonus wagneri. Next base: position 1,795,644 of record PVHT020002421.1, read on the forward strand.
GCTCGGTGGGTTAAGGATCTAGCGTTGCCATGAGCTGTGGTGTAGGCTGCAGATGCGGCTTGGATCCCGTGTTGCTGTGGCTGTGGCGAAGGCCAGCAGCTACAGCTCCTGTTAGACCCCTAGCCTGGGAACCTGCATATGTCATGGTTATGGCCCTAAAAAGCAAAAAGAAACAAACGAACAACAACCACAACACAAGGCAGTGGCTAAGGGAGTTTGTACAAGGGAATGGGAGCCAAGTACTCAGGGATATTCACATTATATGGCAGGTGAATGAGATGCATTCCTTTCATCTTTTCCTAAATATTACATTTCTTTGAAAAACATAGACAAGTTTATGCAAGTAAATCAGCTTCCAGAAACTCGAGAAGAAAACGCCATCATCTGCTCCTTGAGCGTCATGTTGAGAGGAACAACTTTTATCCTAACTCGGGAAAATCCGCTGCAGACAGCAGAGTCTACTTTGCTTTCTGAGCTGTCATGTGGAACTCACAGTAGATTGATAGTAGCTACAGGGAAAAGAAAAACAGTCCAGCTTTGCCAAGTACCTTTCTGTGAAAAATGTGATTTATTCAGGTTGTGGGAGGTTTCGAGGAAAAGAGAGGGCCAAGGATAGGAGCTAAATATCTATGCAAATGTCCTGGATTATTTATTTCTAGAAGCTTGCCTTCTCATCTTGTTTTTCCTGGCTGGGCTCCAGGTTCCTTAGCAAGCTATATTTCCATGGATAAACTGGAGAAATCTTAAGTTTCCATCCTGGATAGGAAGGATACCTGGGCTGAGAGGGTGAGAATTGCTCTTCTCGTAACACAGTTTTCAAGAGAGCTGGAACTCTTTGAAAAGAATCCCCCAAGACTCTAGTAAAGTAGTTTTCAGTGAGCACATAAAATGTGCATTGTTTTAGGGAAACAGTTCAAAGTTTTTATGAAATTCTCAAAGCAGTTTCAGACACTAATATGTTAACCTGTAAGTCATCTTGGACTCTTTGTTTTTGAAGTTCCCAACATATTTTAGATACCTTGCTTGCATCTGAAAGCCTTAGATCCATAAAGCACTGGCACGGATGTATTCCCAGAAATGGTACTTCCTTGTCATCGTAAGATATGCAAATAATCAGCATCAGGAGTTCCCCTTGTGGCACAGAGGAAACAAATCCAACTAGTATCCCTGAGGATGCAAGTTCAATCCCTGGCCTCACTTAGTGGGTTAAGGATCTGGCATTGCCGTGAGCTGTGGTGTAGGTCACAGACACAGTTCCGAGCCTGCATTGCTATGGCTGTAGTGTAGGCCAGCAGTTATAACTCCAATTTGATCCCTAGACTGGGAGCTTCTGTATACTGAGGGTGTGACCCTAAAAAGAAAAAAAAAAATTCAGCTTCATAACATAATTCTAAATTGCTTCCTAAAGTCCTTATGCCAATTTACATTTCTACATACAGAGAATAAGAGCGTCTTCATTCATATCACCTACAAATATATAATTGGAAAATTTCTTAAGTAATGGTAATTTAATAGGGGTAAAATATGATTTGATTATAATTTCATTTGCATGCCTCATTTACGTGGTTAAAGATATCTTTTATGACTGACCAGGTCTATATTCTCCTCTATGAAATGCCATTCTTACCTTTGAAGGAGTTTTGTGTTCTTGAAGTAGTTATATCTCACTCTATCATCTTGTTGTATTTCTTTTCTATCTGCCACATAACAAAGGACCACTAACTCAGCAGCTTAAAGCTTCAGATATTTGTCACCTCACAGTTTCTCTACGTTAGAAAAACAGCAGGTGTAGCAGAATCTCCTGTTCAGAGTCTCACAGGTTGAAATCCAGCTGTCAGCCCTTACCAGTTGGGACAGGGTCCTTTCAACCTCACTTGTTGACAGAATTCACTTTGTGCCTGTGTCGCCATCATCATGTAAGCTGTTGGCCAGGGAACACTCTAAGTTTCTTGAGGCTGTTCGGAGGTCCTTGCCACACAGCGCCCACAGGTAATTCACGAGGTGGGTGGATGCTTTTGTCCAGGCAAGCTGGAGTGCATGGCTGCTTTCCTACCTCCTATGATTAGTTGGAAACTGAATGAGCTCACCTGGTGAGGTGAGGTCCCTCTGGATAATCTCCCCACATTTAGAGAGCTGGGGGACCTTAATCGCATCAGAAAAATCCCTTCACAGCAGCACTAGATTAGTGTTTGACTGACCGGGGTCAGGAAATTTCACAGCTGTCTTCGATCTCAGCCCACACAGTGTCACAAAGCTCTTCTAAGAGGTTTAAACTCAAATTTTTACTTTCTTTAAAGTTTCTTATTTTTGTTTCAACGAATAGGGCTCCTTTTTCTTCTTCTTCTTCTTCTTCTTCTTCTTCTTCTTCTTCTTCTTCTTCTTCTTCTTCTTCTTCTTCTTATTTTGTCTTTTTTGCCTTTATCTAGAGCCGCACCCACAGCATATGGAGGTTCCCAGGCTAGGGGTCTAACAGGAGCTGTAGCTGCCGGCCTACACCACAGCCACAGTAATGCGGGATCCGAGCGCCGTCTGCGACCTACACCACAGCTCACGGCGACGCCGGATCCTTAACCCACTGAGCAAGGCCAGGGATCGAACCCACAACCTCATGGTTCCTAGTCGGATTTGTTAACCACTGAGCCATGAAGGGAACTCCAGGGCTCCTTTCTTATTATTAACCAAACAATATTTTAATTGCATTTTACTAGGGTATTTTTCCCCCCAATGTCCTTTTTCTTCTGTCTCAAGATTCCATCCAGGATACTATGCTATATGTAGTGTCTTTGTGTTCCTCCTGGCTATGAGCTTCTCAGACTTTCCTTGTTTTTAACGAGTTTGACAGTTTTGAGGAGTACCGATCAGGTATTTTGTAGCATGTCCCTCAATTTGAGTTTGATGTTTTTCTAAGGTAAGACTTGGGTCATGGGTTTGGGGGAAGAGGCTCACAGAAGTGAAACACCATTCTCAACACATCATATCTAGGGTACACACTGTCAACGTGACATCACAGATGATGTTGACTTTGATCATTTGGCTAAATTAAGTGTTTGTCAGGTTTCCCCCAATTTACTTGGTCACAGATTACTGGGACCATCATTTTTCTGCACTGTGGGACTTGGGCTGTTATAATCCATCTGTTACCTACAGTTATACCTATCTATATTTGAGTGAAATATGCCTATAAGCTTCTTTTCTTGTACTGTTCTTATATTTTGCTCCTTGGCTGTACTGGTCTTAACAAAATAAACTAAGTCATCCTTTTGTATTCTCTGCCTGTGTAAATTGGGATCATCTATTAGATGGGAATTTAGAACTCACTTGGAACATCATATGGCAGTTGTGTTTGTCAAAAAGTTTTGGCCTTTAAGTTTCTTTTTTAGTCTCAGGACTCTCATGCAACCTGGTTTTAACCTATGTTAGTTTTTTTAAGTTACATAGTAATTTCCCATTTCACCTAAGTTTTCAAACGGTGTTGCAGTAGGTTATTGACATCAACTTAGATTATTATTAATGACTGCTGTATCTGTGGCCATGTCTTTTTCTTCATTCATAATATTATTCATTTGTGTCTTCTCTCTACTTCTTTTACCAATCTTGCCAGGCTTTTTTCTCTTTAGTATAAGTGACTCTATAAATTATCTCTCAAACCGGGAGAGTAAAAGGATATCCCTCAACATAATTAAAATTATATGAAATATAGCAATATAATAGGTGTTTTATACTATAGACTAAATGACTTAGTTTTAAAAACTGATAAGAATAATGTTATATTTCCTTAAAAATACATGATTGCTAAAGCAAATTTAGAAAAAAAAGGACTTCCTAGTAATGAATATTCAAACACTAAAAAACTGTAGAAGAGTAAGTATACTTGGTAACTATTCACATATTTTAGTCTCTTAGTTGTAACTTTCTCTGATAATGTCGTTGAAATTGTTCAGAATATGATATTTTAAAATATATGCTCTTTTTGTTTTAAATTTTAAACATAAAATCCCTACAAGTCTCCTTCAAATTAACACGTTATGATTTGTTAATTAATTAATTAATTTATTAATTTGACACTTCCCTTGTAGGCTATATTTTTTCATTGTGAAAATGCTTCTATACAGTTGAAGAACCTAAAAAGTACAGAACTTGATAGAACCTATTTTCACTTTTCTTTTGCTTTGAAACTGTAAATATTTTAGCGAAAGCAGTTTCACAGGTATTGCTGTGGGGGGCGGGGGTTCCCAGAACGGAGGGAAGGCCACCTGCACAACCAGCACCTGTGCGGGCATGCGTAATGTAACTCTGTGCGCATGCGCAACTACGTAACATGAACCATCCAATCAGAATTTACAGAATGTATGTTACCTTATAAGAGGAACAAAGGGAACAAAACGTAACAGGGAAACTAGCAGAGGTGTATATGACAGCACCCCACCGGGTTCAGGGCTCCGCCTTTGGATATGAATCTGCTGAGTCAGTGTTGGCGTGAATAAACACTGTTTCCTGGAAATAAGCCTCAGTGTCCCACCTCTCTGTACGAGATTCCTGCAACATTTCTTGCGGGTTCTCCAGGACTCGGAGGTGGTGATTTCACCTCCTAGACACCAGGGTACAACCCCTGGGACTCTGGGAGAGGTGACTTTGCCTGGTGTCAGCGGACCAATTGATCCGTAGGGAACTAGCCCTCCTGGTGTGCTGCGGCGAGGACCCCAGGAGCATGACAGAACCAGGCAAGGGAGCGCCGCCCATCGGACTGGTAAGAACCAGGATTCGGTGTGGTAAGTCTGCCCCTAAGAGGCAGAAGGGGAGACGGATCACCTCCCAGAGTTGCCCGAGTAGTCTCACAGGAGACAAAAACTGCAACTCTAAGGCACTGGGTGGTGGGTTGGAGATGTTGTATGAATGTGAGTGAGTGAGGCAGACGAGGAGAGAGTTCCAACTCGACCAAGGGCCAAAGCAAGTTGGAGTTCTGATCCGTGGTTCCGTGGCGATCCTCATAGAGCTTATGGTGGCTCTCTTCAGAGGGGTCCTGACGTTGGAGTTTATATAGTCCCACCAACGCTAAGAGCCGTCTAAAATATCCACACACACAAACCGCTCCCCCCCAGGAGAATGGCTGGAGATGGAATAAGTGATTATTTACTGCTTCCCTTTCCTTTCTTGTGTGTGACTGTCTTCCTTTAGGGGGAGGAAATGGGTGGCAGACAGAGTAAACATACCCCCTTAGAGCGTATGATACAAAATTTCAGGGAAGAATATTCAGGAGATTACGGTATCAAGTTGACTCCTGGAAAACTCTGGATGTTCTGTGAGATAGACTGGCCTTTGTTTGTGGTGGGTTGACCCTCTGAGGGTCTAGAAGAAAACTGTAAAATTATGATGGCTCAAATGACGGACTCCTCAAAGTGCTGACAAACACCCAAGAAGCCCTTTTTATCTGGGGAACCAGAGGAAGTCCCCACATTATGCACCACTGTATCCCCCGCTGCCACCAGCACTCCCTACACCTGTCAAATATCAGGGAATGTTATGTGAAAATCTGCACATTCACCTAGAGGTAGTGAGGACCCTAAACCCTGCAACTCTACTACCCATTGGACTGGACCAGCCAGATCAGGATCGTGTTGAAGTCATGGATGAGGCATTTTCCAGCTGACCGGATTTACCAGACCAGCCCCTCAAAAACCCAGATGCTGACTATTTCACCGACAGCAGCAGTTCTGTAAAAGGGGGAGAACGCCTTGCTGATTATTCCGTGGTGACCCTACATTCCACCATTGAAGCAAACCTCTGCCAAAAGGGACTTCACGCGGAACTCATCATGCTAACCTGATTGACAGCAGGAATACCTGTCAATATATATACTGACTCCCAATATGCCTTCACCACCCTCCATGTACATGGGGCTTTATATAAAGAAAAGGGCCTCATCAATTCAGGAGGAAAGGACATAAAATATGGCAAAGAAATCTTTGACCTCTTAGATGCTGTGTGGGCCCCTAGAAAGGTGGCAGTCTTACACTGTTGGGGACATCCAAGGGGGGGACACCACAGTCATTCGGGGACACCATAAAGCAGACCAAGAAGCAAAACTCACAGCCTCCAAGGGGACAATAGAACTAGAGGCTCTGACGGCCGCACTGTTCCCTGGTCCATTGTCAGAATGGGACCAAACAGCTCACATGATGAATACACCTGGTTCAAAACTGAAAATGGAAACTGCCTCTTAGGGGGATTGGGCAAGTTTGAAGATAGCCCAATAGCAATTCCTGAGGCCCTAGTCCCAGCCTTTGTCAAACAGTTTCACCAGGAGACTCACACTGGCCGAATGGCTCTCAAGACCACATTGGGCTGACATTTCTCCATCTCTCGGTTTTCCCAGCGTAGCTCGGGTGCTATGCACACAATGTGAAACGTGTGCCTGAAATAAACTGCATCAGGGACCGAGGGCCACCCGTGGAATTCAGACTGTCCAAAAGCATAGTTATGAACTTCACTGAGCTTCCCTGAGTTCAAGGCTATAAACATCTGTTAGTCTTCAAGGGTATATTCTCAGGCTGGGTAGATGCCTTCCCTGCTCGCACAGAGAAGGCACCTGAAGTGGCCCGATTTCTCCTAAAGGAAATCATTCCCCGATTTGGGATTCCAGTCACCACTGGATCGGACAACGGGCCAGCATTTGTGGCTGAGGTGGTGCAAGGGGTTTGCAAAGGGGTTAAAGATCACCTGGAAATTATGCACGCCCTATTGGCCCCAGAGCTCCCGGAGGGCAGAACAATGAATCGGACTCCAAAACTGCAATTAAGCAAAGTGTGCCAGGAGAGACCCACTTATACTGGGACCAGCTCTTGCCAATAGCCTTGCTAAGAATTAGGTCCAGCCCCACTAAGTGAACAGGATTTTTCCCTTATGAAATCCTCTATGGGCGTCCCCCTCCTGTCATTAAGGGTATAAGGGGGGACTTAAAGGAATTAGGAGGGCTCACCCCAAGACAACAGACGCAGGTGCTAGGTTCCACCCTGGCCACCCTCCGTCAGTGGGTTAAGGAACAGTTACCTGTAAGCCTAACCACAGGCACCCACCCCTTCAAACCGGGGTGTGCTGTATGGGTAAAAGAATGGAGGAACCATCCATTAAAAAGCTCTTTGGAGGGGCCCGTGTACTGTCGTTTTATCCACCCCTACTGCAGTAAAATAAAGGTGGCAGAACTGGCTCTTTGGATGCACGACAGTTGAGTAAAACCAACATCTCGAGACTGGGAGTATGCCCCAGATCCGTCAACACTGTGCAAACTTACCATCCGGAGGAAACAGACTGCTGCCCCAGAGATCCTAGAAATCTGCAGCCCTGCTTTAGTCACTCCGGAAGCTGACTCATCTACACATGGCAGAAGCTTGAGGAATCAGCCACCCGTTGGGGTAAATAGACTTTTGTCCTCCACTATGGTTCTCTTACTGTGATTCACTGCCACCCCTTGTATCTGTCTGGTATTACGATCCTTGCCTTCTTCTTTGCAGAGAAGGTTAGTAGAGACTGCTCTGCCCAAATGGCAATGTGGTGAAAGGTTCCTGCTAGCGCTCTCTTTCCTTCTGCAGGTAGGATGCTTTGTTGTTTTCGGTTGCTTCTGATACGGGCCCTCATTGTAGAACTAAATTCCCCAACTTGTGACCCATGCATCCACACTACAAAATTGTTAGCCAACCCATTTTCATTCAGTATTTCCTTAGATATTCTTGTTGTTTCATGGCTTCTCATTTATTTGGCATAAAATCAAAGCTCAGTTTGGAAGAGGCATGAAAATCAACATCATCATTGATCACTTTACACAGCTTTTCTTCAAAGACTCAAGCATCTGAAGTATGACTTGTGATATAGATGATGTAGAAAGCATATTCCATTATGCTGTTAGAAAATTAAATAGCTTTTCCACAACATTTTGCGGCTCAGTTACTCAGCTGTGCATATATATAAGATAACTGTAAATTTTGCAAACTGCATTTTTAGTCCAATTGGCAGAACAATGCAGTTCATTTGGACAAAATTTTGTACTATGTGTGCCATCTAATTTCCAGTATATTTCTTTTATTTTATTAACAATGAATTTTATTTCAGTTATAGGTGTACAAAGATCATAAGTCAATTCGATAGATTTTTTGTCCCAAACCCGCAGTGCATCCCCCCACCCCCCAGACTGTCTTATTTGAAAAACCAAGGTTTTCCAAAATCTGTGAGTCATTGTCTGTTCTTCAAAGAAGTTCATTGTGTCTCTTTAGTTTCCACATGTAAGGGGTAGCATTGGGTGTTGCTGTCTAATTGTCTGACTGGTTTCACTTCATATGATAATTTCTAGGTTCATCCATGTTGCTATAAATGTTGTTATTCCGTTCCTTTTAATGGCTGAGTAATATTCCATCCAGTATATTTCTGCTCATAGGATTTTTAACTTTAGAAACAACATTGTTTATACCATGAACTTTGGCACCACCCCAGTGTTTTTCTTATTATAATCACAAATACAAATACTTTAATCCTCCCAGTTAAACATGAAAACTGAAATCCTGGTAACATTCACATAGCAGATGCTTACTTGCAACAGAACAAGCTTCCAAAGACCTCTGTGGATTACGTGGATGAGATGAAGAGATCAGAACTGTATGGGAGTTAATAGTTTCCTGGTTCCAGCTTTCAAATCACCGATAGAAACCTGGCATCATTTTCTTATTAACTATGTTTGTCAGCTAACTGAAGCCCGATGACAAAAAATCAAGGCTTTAGGTCACTGTGAGCTCCAAAACAGGATGAAAAAGGAAATATTGGTCTTAAAATTACAATGCAGGCATCTGAAGAAAGGGGCTGTTCCTCCTGTGGGTTGATTGTATTCTCCTGCCTGGCCTCGAGGAAGTCTGGTTAAGGATACCCATTGCAGGGAGTTCCCGTCGTGGCTCAGTGGTTAACGAATCCGACTAGGAACCATGAGGTCGCGGGTTCGATCCCTGGCCTCGCTCAGTGGGTTAAGGATCTGGCGTTGCCGTGAGCTGTGGTGTAGGTCGCAGATGCGGCTCGGATCCCGCGTTGCTGTGGCTGTGGCGAAGGCCGGCAGCTACAGCTCCTGTTAGACCCCTAGCCTGGGAACCTCCATATGCCACAAGTGTGGCTCTAGATAAAAAGGGAAAAAGACAAAAAAAAAAAAAAGGATACCCATTGCACAACGGGAGAGATCCATCACAGATGAGGGCTGTTGGGGTATTGTTATGTGTTTTTCTAATTCTAACTTAGTTTGATTGGCCTACCACAGAGAAATGTATGATATGTCTTCACCAATAGCTATTGCCTCAATTTGCATATTTTCCAGGAAAACTTGAAATTCAAAGTGAAAAACAGTTACCGGATATAGACAAAAATTCTTTTTTTCACAGCATGTGATGTAATCATATTTTCTCAAGATGTGTTTAATTTTCACTTTCAGATATGTCTTAGAATAACTCCTAGCCTGATTTCCGTGTTGTCACTTCTCACTTCCATGTGGTCACTTTGGTCCCCCGTGGTGGATGATCAATGCCAACACACAGTCTTCTTGACACATACGGATTCTGTGTGTCTGTGTGTGCGTGTGTGTGTGAATTTAACTCTAAATAATTTTTTGTAGGAATATAGTTGATTTACAATGTGTCAATTTCTGGACGTAGGTTAGGGACCCAGTCATACATATATATATACATTCTTTTTCTCATACTGTCTTCCATTATGTTCTAGCCCAAGAGATTAGATATAGTTCCCTGGGCAGTTCGGTAAGACTTCATTTCTTATCCATTCTAAATGTAATAGTTTGCATTTACCAACCCTAAACACGAAATCAAAAAAATTTTTTTTTCTCATTGCTGCAAATAATTGCAAGTCAAAATAAGTAATTGCAAAATTAAAGTGTTGCTAAACACTTTATATAGTAATTGTAGATTAACAATACATTATAAATGAAAAAAAAATTGCTGTAACAAGAATCTTCAGACTGTATACACTCCATGGAAGGACTTCTGTTTGTTGTACATATTTCACCTACACCTAAGCTTTATTTTCCCATGTGTAATCATTGACCCCACCAGTAGGCAGCCTGGTAGCTGTGCCACAAATAGCTGGTTGTGGCAGAAGTGATGGCAGAAGCACAGGGTGAAGTGTTCCTTCCATTATCAGAAAAGGTTAGCTGTCCCTTAGTGCTTGTGTCCAGGCACACTTTGATTTATTGGCAAACACTGCTTGTTGTCCCTCTGAGAGAGGAACTAGTCATGCCACATCTGGAAAAGGTAGTCAAAATTCTTTCAAAGAGAAGGAAGTTATCACAGGTTGTATTTCAGAATCAAACACATGCTGAAATGGCAATTCTGTTCAGTTGCACCCAGGTGAGATCATGGAAGAAGCGAGAAATACAAAATGAAGATTTACCAAATGAATGCTGGGTTAAGAGAATTCACCTGTTCATAATTATATTTTATTAACAATAAATAAAAAGAATGTGTATATGTATGTGTGACTGGGTCACCTTGCTGTAGAAAATTGACGGAACACTGTAAACCAGCTATAATGGAAAAAAATCATTAAAAATTAAAAAATAATAACATAATAACAATAAATAATCTGAAACATAAGCTAAATGGAAGGTGACCCCAGACAGCAGAGGAAACTGGGACTGTCTCAGATAAGCCAGGTATATGATACCCCAAATTTTGTACATGTTTTCAAAGAAGTAACTTTTTACTTTGTTGTTTTTTCTATTCAGTCATTTCATTTCCATGCATTTTATCTCCTTTTTTTCTTTCTTAGGGTTTATTTTGTTTTTAATTAATAATGACTTAATGTTAACAGTCTGCTCATCATTTCTAGCTTTACGACTATTTCATATAAATCCTTAAGGTTCTAAATTTCACTTAAAGCTCTGCTTTTACTGTCTCCATATGTTTTAATTAACACAGCTTGTTTTGATAAACTCAATTTCATCATCACAACTGCCTGGAGTGAAATATAGCATTAGTGATTATTTCTCAGTTTGTGGGAAAAAATTAGAGAAGACAAGCAATAATTTAACTAGAGGTTATGCAAAGTCAATGGGACATTTAATACATATTACGTATAAGGATTTATTTAAAATATCTCACATTGAAAAACACCAATTATATTTCCCTGACATATATGCAATCACATGTGCAAGCATATATGAAATCCAGAGAGAACTATGTGACTACTGTCTGCTCAAAATTATTAAAGAAGTGCAGATACTCTGGAAAATATCAGAGGCTAGAATAAATTTATAAAGCACTTAGTTGTCATGGTAACAGGTAAACTCGTATCAGCAACTGGAAAATTGCTGCAGAAACTGAGCATTGGTATGACATGACTTTTTAATAGTTTTTTAAGAGATACGAGAGAAATGTTTCTAATTAGTTAGATTTCCCCATTCCCCACCCCAACCCCCAAGCCTTATTTAGTGGATGGTTTTGGAAGAGGTTGTAGGGCAAGTGATCGGTCAACATCTTGGTACCCAGAGAGAAGAAGCGAGTGTAAAGACAGAGACTGGCTTGCAGGTTACACAGAGGGCGAAGCTTGTACCATCCATCCTTGTCTACCACGCCCCATGAAAGCTACAGAAACACTGAGAGAATCACGATAAATTTGCTTTGGGATTCATGCCCTGCTCACAACTTGCTGATACGTAACCTGGGTGTTGCTGCTCCCACGATGATCCTCTTCTCTCACAGAGAAAAAAGATTGCTAAGCTGATAATCAGGAAGCTTTTGCTTGCTTGCTTCCCATTGGGATCTTTTTCAGGATACCCCGAGTGATGGGCCACTGCTGGTGAGCATCTCCAAAGACATGGAAAGAAGGCTGTAAAGCAGAAAGGTTGAAGTTTGCAGTTCCGCCAAAAGCACTTGTTTTCTTCAATCAGCCCAAGTCTCTTGCAAACCTCAGCCTTCGGTAGACCCCTTCTGGAAGCTCCTTGGTCAGATGATCATACTCCCCACGGACAGAGCCTCTACCCTGCCTGGAAGTCTGCTTCACTTCTTGGTTCCACCCTGTGTCCTCATGTCAAGCAGCTGCTATGGTTCTTCCACATGAGAATTAGCCCACCTCCAACCTGCTGCAGAGTCTCCAACAGAAGAGAGGACTATAGTCTTTATGAGATGGTGGAAATGGTTCTCCAGGTTCAAGTTGGATCTCAAAATTGATTCTCAACTATGTGAAAGAAAAAAAATAATTGATCAAACTTGGGAAGAGGCAAAGGCTGATTATTTCATTTTTTGATCATTCAATGTTTTGATATACTCAGGTATTTTCTATCAGGTCTGTTTGACCCCTAGTGAGCATCTCCAGGAAATGCATCTGTGTTATCAGAGTATGTGGAATTCCTTTGAAAAATGACTAAGTCACATTACTATGATTTAACGTAACAGCTCTTGAAAAACTAGACCACTCTCTGGATGACAGTGGGGGGGGGATATGATGTCATTTTCATACAAAATCACTACACAAAGTTGTGTTTCAGCGTTACAGTTGCAGGCATGGGCATCCTTACCAATTTACTAGAAGCAGCATTTTCTAGCCAGGACACCCCGTGTGGAGTCAAGGTGAGCTTTTGCCTTTTTTTTTTTTTTTGTCTTTCACCCTTTTAGGGCCGCACTAGCAGCATATGGAGGTTCCCAGGCTAAGGGTCTAATCAGAGCTACAGCTGCCAGCCTACACCACAGCCACAGCAACGCAGGATCTGAGCCGCGTCTGCAAACTACACCACAGCTCACGGCAACGCCGGATCCTTAACCCACTGAGCGAAGTCAAGAATCGAACCCGTAACTTCATGGTTCCTAGTCGGATTCTTTTCCGCTGAGCCACTATGGGAACTCCGGTTTTTGCCATGTTTAGGTGAACTCAAGGTGTTTTGCTCTGATTACGTAAGCTCAAGAGAGTGATGAAAAGATGGAATCTTCTGGGACTTTCAGTCTGTGTGCAAAGTGTATTATTGACATAAGCGTTCCAGGGCTGAAAGCATTCTTCTTTGCTATATCAGTTCAATCTGAGTGTTAGACAATCACAAACTGCATGAAGATAAAAATTATTAAGAAATGATTCAGGAAGAAGAATATACCTTCCTGAAGATGACTCCTGACACGCCACTCACCATCTTCCACATGGCTATGTTGTCTTCTTATTGCAGAGAACACAAGCCATTTTCATTGCACTCCAGCACTGAAGAAAAGGGCTTCATGTTGGTATTTACCACTCACAATTGTTATTACATGCACGAGCTTCTTCCCTTTGTTCAATAAGTGTGTAATTTCTCTCAGTGGAAGTGGTTTAGGATGCCTCATTAATTTTTCCTCTTAAAATTAATGGAACTCTTTTTTTCGTTGAATGGCTTTTTACTTAGCAACAGGATTTCTAGGAAGAGACAACTGAAGTATAAATCGTCCCCAACTGTCTACAATCAACAACCCCAAAATACAGTTGGTAGACAAGTTATGCCAAAGCTGTTACAGGGTTAGCATCCTGACAACTTGAACCAGTCTCTTAAGTGGCTTAGCATTCTTATTTAGGACACTCCTTCCTCAACTGAGTATGCGTGTTTCTCAAATGATCCTAGAACCAGTTCTTTTCTGTCTTGCTGGCTGGTGGTGCTCTCCCAGATGAGTTCCTAAATCTCTTATAACTGATCACTATTTGTATGTGAGTTTTGCCATTAATAGGCACCACCTAAATGAAGCAAATGTTGAGGAAGAAACAGCGTTTTATCTTCCATCTTTGTCCTGGCATCCAGGAACAGTGAACCTTCCCTTTGTGCTGAGACATGGATCTTTGCAGCCCTACCTACAGTGCTCAGAGGTAGCTTGTGCCTACCACAAGGTGGTGAGGAGCTCAACCCAGAATGTGGACACTCTTGGTCACTGTCCTTTGCTATCAGTGGGGTCTTTGCAACTTCCTTTCATGCCTGAAATGGAATTGAATGTAATGAGCCCTCTTAATCAGACCCAACAACACATTTGCTCTCCAGTTTCTCCCAAATTGTTGCACCATGACCTCTGAACTCCTGTCATTCATTCTCCCAGGGGTCATCTCCTGGGCTTCATGGGTCCTGATGGTCGTCCATGGGTCCTGATTGTCCTCCCTGCATGGGCCACCTCTCCTGAACCTTCTTACAGAAGGCTGACCTGATCTTCTCTACTTTCCCTACTTCTGGGACAGGAAATGAGGTTGAGATTGATGTTTCCCCCCATTGTCACCCCCCACCATCATAAAGGCTACTTTCAGATTCAGGCCACTCCCTTCTGTCACCTACTGCCCTGATGAGTGGCTATCCTACTGACCTCTTGGACACTCCCTGCCATATCATGTCACTAGAGCATCAATGCCAATGGCACCGAGATATGGCCTCTCTTTCCTGCACCTCCTTGTTGCCAGTGTGAACTCAGTCCCCTACAGCCATGACCCTGCCCTGCCAACCACCTCTAGAGCCAGAAGATTCGTGTGGCTGGGACATAAGGGACTGCCCTGAATCATGCACAGAAGTCTCAGTGTACTCACCATGAAATGGAACTCCATGCAACACATCGCAGAACCCAGGACTCAGCTACAGGGAAGAACTTCCCTTCCCAGCACTTTGCTGTACATATCAGAAATCCTGCCCATGATGAATAAGCAGAGTCTGGAGGGGGCATACCCCCAGGAAGGCTACAGCTGGGAGTGTTCGTCAGGCCCCCAAAGCTTCTCCCTCGGGTGCATTTCTCCAACCCCAGATTCTAGGAACAGCTGAGGAAACTACCAGCTAACACCTCCACAATGGAAAAGAATTCTCCCACTCCTCCTGCGAATAGCCTCTGAGAAGGCTGCTGTTCCGAGAACCCTTCATTAAAATAAAAGCCCCAGAGATGTACCCCCAAGTGGTTGCTCGCAGGCTTTGACTAGCTAGGGAATTTTGAAAAGCATGCACCGGGAATTTAAAAAGTTAACTTGATAGCTAATAAAAAATCAAAATATAGTAGTGTCTGACAGGGAGTTGACAGTCTGTATTATGAGTGGGTGGCATGATTCACCACTCATTATAAGTTACACCTCCGAACAAATTTTCTACTAGAGATAGACTATAAAATGAACTGCAGGCAGAGAATGTGCTGGGAACTGCAATTTAAAGCATCTCTCCCCCTCCACCTCTCTCTGCAAAGTCCCTACTCCCACACACAGTGTTTGCTGGAAACAAAAGCATGTTCAGGTAGAAAAGCTTTTTTGAAACAAAACAAAACAAAAAGTTAGCAATGGTTGGAAATGAGTGAAAAACATTTTCCTTTGATCTTGCTCCCTTCAAGAGTTAGATAAAAGTCATTTGAACTCCCATAAGAGTATCTAGATTGTTCCCTCTGTATAAATCCTAGAAATCTTTATTTTCTCTATATGAAGGATCTTGGATCTTCCTTCATAAGCAGTGGTCTGGACATGTAGACCGGATAATCGTGTGTAGCATTGAAAGGAATCCCATGTGAAAAGGCGAGAGCCCCGTGACCCATTCCAGTTGTGTCTTGCGAGATGAATTTCCATCAAGCAGATGGTTCACTGCTCTCTTCTGTTCCTGTTTGGCTATTTCCAGGCGGTAAACCAGTTGTTTGATCCGTCCACCCTTATTTCATGAGCTGTTATAAGGCAAACAGATTATGTCTGAGCTGTAAGAGACAGAGCTCCACGTACACGGTGTGGTGGCTTTTGTTTTTTTTTTTTTTTTCTCTTAATGGATTTTATTTCAATTATAGGTGTGCATAAATCATCACAAGTCAATTTTACAGATTTTGTATCCCAAACCCCCAGTGCATCCCCCCACCCCCCCAGATTGTCTTATTTGAAAAACCAAGGTTTTCCAAAGTCTGTGAGTCATTGTCTGTTCTGTGAGAAGGTTCATTGTGTCTTTTAGTTTCCACATGTAAGCAGTAGCATTGGGTGTTGCTGTCTAATTGTCTGACTGGTTTCACTTTGCATGATAATTTCTAAGTCCATCCATGTTGCTACAAATGTTGGTAGTTCGTTCCTTTTAATGGCTGAGTAACATTCCATTGTGTGTATGTACCATATCTTCCCTATCCACTCTTCTGTGGATGGGCATTTAGGTTGTTTCCATGACCTGGCTATTGCATAGAGTGCTGCAATGAACACTGGAGTACAGGTGTCTTTTCGGGTCATGGTGTCTGCTGGATAGATGCCCAGGAGT
>PVHT020002421.1:1819447-1830759 GCA_004024745.2 Catagonus wagneri
CCAATTTTTGTGATACAGCAAAATGATTCAGTCATATATATATATACATGTATATATCTTTATATATCTTTTCCATCAAAGATATATATATGACATTTTTAATATCATTTAATCAGATATTAATATTATTTTCACCAAGATATGGAAAATGATACTATGAATTCATGAAGCCAGAACATGTGGCCTTTTAAAAATATCATTTTAATATATTTTTTATCATTTTAATAGCATTATTAATATCTTTTAAAATATAATTTTCCATCATGGTCTATCTCAGGAGATTGGATATAGTTCCATGGGCTATATAGTAGGGCCTTATTGTCTAGCCCTTCTAAATAGTTTGCATCTACTAACCCCAAACTCCCAGTCCATCTCACTCCCTCCCCACTCCCCCTTGGCAACCACAATTCTGTTCTCTAAGGCTGTCAGTCTCTTTCTGTCTTGGAGATAGCTTCATTTGTGCCATATTTTAGATTCCATGTATAAGTGGTTCTTACCGTATTTGTCTTTCTCCTCTGACTTACTTCACTTAGCATGAGAATCTTTAGTTCCATCCATGTTGCTGCAAATGCCATTGCTTTGTTCTTTTTTATGACTGAGTAGTATTCCATTGCATATATGTACCGCATCTTTTTAATCCATTCATCTGTCAGTGAACCTTTAGGTTATGTTTGTGTCTTGGCTATTGTGAATAGTGTTGCAAGGAACATAGGAGTGCATGTATCTTTTTGAATTATAGTTTTGTCCAGATATATGCCTAGGAATAGAATTGCTGGATCATGTGGTAGTTCTATATTTAGTTGTCTGAGGAACCTCCATACTGTTTTCCATAGTTTTTGTACCAATTTACATCTCCACCAACAGTTTAGGATGGTTCCCTTTCCTAGGAGTCCTGCTTTTCAGTTTTTGAAAATTATCCTATATCACCTGTGACCTGCACCTGATGCATACACTCCATTTAAAGTAAATTCTTTCCTCTTCATCCCTAAACCAACGAATAGCTAGAAATCTCACCTTGAAAATGTTTCCATGTAAGCCCAGCTGGCTGACTGTCTCTGGGCAGGTCCAAGAGGCCACTCAAAGCTCTACGATTGGTCTTTTAACATCCCTTCTCCCTAAGATGAACCAAGCAGAAGTCACGTCCTTTCTCTTCCTACATGAGGGGCACTACGCCAATCCTCCAAAAAATCTACAAAAAATTGTTTCTCCAAACCTTTTATACCTTTGTACCAAGAGTCATCACATCATAGATATTTTTTATCGTTGTTAGATAAATATTCAGGGCTTACAGTATAAAGATTTTATAAATGTATTAACCTATATATAGTTATGTTGAACTATTGTCTTTTGGAGTTGTTGAGAAGTCATGTCATTGAGATTCTCAAAAATGTATCTATGTGATGACTTTTCCTTTCTCATAATAATTACTGTGACCTAATCATTATTATCAATATTCTGAAATTTTGCAGTGGGGGGTTTGTTGGAGCCATTTTTAAACTCTTTATTCTGCATTTTCAGTCATACTTTTAATCTGAGAAACATTGAAACTCATATGTGTCCATTATGAAAAAGTTTCTCTAACTTTTGTTTTACCATTTTTTTTCTTTTTGTTGTTTTCACTTTATGAAATATTGCTTGTTTACTTGGATCTTTTTAGAAATTTTACCTTATGTTATTCCTTTTCTCATCTTTTGGATGGATGTTTGTTTCTTTTAGCTCTGGCTTCTGGTAGGTTCCCTTAACTTTGGCTTGCAATCACTCAATTAAATTTTTTTAAACTTCTGTGTTATTAAAAATTAATTTTTAATCTTTCAATATTTATTTTTATAGCCACATGTTCTTGCTTCATGAATTCCATCTGTTCTTATTACTTTGAAGATATTCATTACGGTTTTTAAAAAAATCACTTTGTTCTGTTTCAGGCACAATTTGTTCTTCCAAACTCTCCACTCTGTTGCCTTGTACTGTCATGCGAGGACATCCCTCCAAAGCCTAGTGAGTTAACACTGTCCCCTTGGGTTCAGATACAGGTGCAGGAAGCCTGGTGCCTCCATCCCTGAGGCATCCTGGATTCCATTGCTTGAGTCAGCTTTCTTCCAGGTTCTCCTTGGCAAGTCTGGGCTCTAGCTTTCCGTCAGTTAAATCTTCCCTCTGATTTCTAACTTCTAAACATTGTTCAGATGTAGTCACATCTCCTATTCTTGGTGGGTGCTATGCTTTCCCCCTCTTACTTTGCCTAAACATAATAGAGGTCAAGGAGTTGGGCTTAGGAGTCCAACCTGCCAAGTTCTCATCCATTCACTCTTCTCTCTCCACAGTGATCGTCTTATTACTTCTGTAAAATTTAGATTCCTTTATTTTAATCTAAAATAAGAACAAATCCAAAAGAGATTAATTCCAAAACTACAGTGGTAAATTTTAAATATACTGAGTAGGAGTTCCCGTCGTGCCTCAGTGGTAACAGAACCAGCTAGTGTCCATGAGGATGCAAGTATGATCCCTGGCCTCACTCAGTGGGTTAAGGATCCAGCATTGCCTTGAGCTGTGGTGTAGGTTTCAGACACAGATCAGATCTGGTGTTGCTGTGGCTGTGGTGTAGACCAACAGCTATGGCCCTGATTTGACCCCTATCCTGGGAACTTCCATATGCTACAGGTGCAGACCTAAAAAGACAAAAAAGAAAAAAAAGAAAAAAGAAAAATACTCTGAGTAATAAAGCCTTATGACTCTTGGCCCTATCTTGTTAGTTTTATAATTAAATAACTAAAGATAGAGATTAATTCTGAGGGATTATCATCGTTTTCACAGTCTACCTGGTTGATTTGTGAGCCACTTTTATCAGCAGACCGTCGATCACACTGTTGAATCATAATTCTTTTATCAGAACTGGTCCAAAACTCTTTAAAAAGGAGCCATTCTTTCTGCTGAGCCCTGTAGCACATCTGAAATCTCAGCGGTCGTCAGTTCCCTACATTGCAGTGTGTTCCATGCTAAAATGTGGAGCCATGAGATTTCTTTTGTTTCGAATATATTCCCTTACTCTTCCAAGTTTTATTTTAAAAATTCTTAATTTATCAAAAGACCGACTAACTGGGTTTTCTTTGTACACCTGCAGGCAGCATTTCTCAAATCATCCCTAAGTCTCCTCTCCATCTGCCTGTCAGCTGTGCATACTTCCTTCTTCTTTGGGATTCAGAGTTTTCTCCCAACTCCTCCTCAAAAGCTGCTCCCTGTCCCCAGGAAAAAAAAGAATGTGTCCCACACCCACAGCCGCATTTTCATTACCTCTTCAGTTCTTTCTATATACAACTTAAACCACTCTTGGGAAAGGGATTACGACTGAGATTTCTCAATGTTTATACATCCCTCTGTATTATCTGCATCACCAACTGACCCTGCGTTCATGGATCCCTGAGAAATACTCTAAGAAAAACTTCTTTTTTTTTTGTCTTTTTTTTTTTTTTGGCTTATCTAGGGCCGCACCCGCGGCATATGGAGGTTCCCAGGCTAGGGGTCTAACAGGAGCTGGAGCCGCCGGCCTTCGCCACAGCCACAGCAACGCGGGATCCGAGCCGCGTCTGCAACCTACACCACAGCTCACGGCAACGCTGGATCCTTAACCCACTGAGCGAGGCCAGGGATCGAACCCACAACCTCATGGTTCCTAGTCGGATTCGTTAACCACTGAGCCACGACAGGAACTCCCTCTAAGAAAAACTTCTATGTCGCTTATTCAAGACCTGTTAACCCAGGGATTTCAGATCTACATTTCTTATTGTCGATAACTCTAACAAGACTCCTATCAATCATTTCAGTATCAAAATCATTGTAGAAAACTCGGCAGGTGACGCATAGTGTGACCACACTCCAGGACTAGTTGATTGATTGATGACCAGAAGGAAACATCACAATTAAACTCATTCTCTCAGAAGGAACTGTACATACACTTCACCTGTACACTTCACCTGCTGAACTAAGATGGACTAAGACATACCCAGAGAAAATGAATCTCATAGCACCATGTGAAGCAGCAGAAGAAACAAAGATATAACCACTCAGAGCACTATATCATTTTTTTCAGACAATACATGCTTGCTGAAATCCATACACATAAGACCGTGGGGAAAATGTAATGGTACCAGAAAAAAATTTTTGCTTCTGGTCAGACTATAGCGTAGTTACATCCACAAGGCCTACTTGCTAAAAAAAGGAAACCCCACAGCACGTTCCATTGTTAGGACCCCGTCTCTCTTGCTCTCAAGAGTTCTTTTGTTAAAATTCTTTTTTCAAGGGAATTCTCATTGTGGCTCAGCAGAAACAAATCCAACTAGTATCCATGAGGATGTGGGTTCGATCCCTGGACTTGCTCAGTGGGCTAAGGATCCGGAGTTGCCGTGAGCTGTGGTGTAGGTCGCAGACATGGCTTGGATCCCGCGTTGCTGTGGCTGTGGTGTAGGCAGGCAGCTGTAACTCCAGTTCGACCCCTAGCCTGGGAGCCTCTATATGCTGTGGGTGCAACCCTGAAAAGCAAAAAAAAAAAATTTTTTTGCATTAAAAAATAGATGGCATTACTTTTTTGCTAGTTCTAAGAAAAGGAAACATCTTGATCCTTCAAATATGTAAGCTCAGCCAGCTGTTAATGAAATGATCTATCATCGCTTAATAGTAGCATTAAAAAGTGAGCCAGCCAAGAAATGTTAAGGAAATTTAATTAGCCTTATCAGTTTTATTCTTAATGTACATTTTAACAAATTACATAACTGATTTGAGCATTAATTATTTTTCTAGTAAGAAAGCAAAGGCAACGGCCTCATCTTTTGGATAAGAACTCTCTCTTTATTCTGAGCAGATAAAATTGAAATTAGTTGGCTTCAGGAGTTAGTGCAGAGTTCCACATACTTGTCAGGCTTCCCACGGCCAAGGTCCAGCTGTTGGAGGATGTAAGCTGGTTTTCTCAGCTGCTAGAGTGCAGGGAACTGTCCTGACGGCTCCTGCCTGAAGATGCCCGCTGTGGTCAGAGGCTAACGAGGTCTTCTGGAATTGAGAATGTGGCAGCCATGGCGGAGAGCTGAGCAAGAAGGCATGGACTGCTCTAAGATACAAAGTGAAGAGACCATGTACAAGAAGCTGCAGAAAAGTTCATTTGTGCCATATATTAGATTCCGGTTATGTGATATCATATGGTATTTGTCTTTCTCTTTCTCATTTACTTCACTTACTATGAGAGTTTCTGGTTCTATTCATGTTGCTGCAAATGGCATTTTCTTTTTTTTTGCTTTTTAGGGCCACACCCGAGGCATATGGAGGTTCCCAGGCTAGGGTCTAATCGGAGCTACAACTGCTGGCCTATGCCACAGCCACAGCCACAGTCACAGCAATGTGGGATCCGAGCCACATCTGTGACCTACACCATAGCTCACGGCAATGCTGGATCCTTAGCCCACTGAGAGAGGCCAGGACTCAAACCTGCAACCTCATGGTTCCTAGTCAGATTCGTTTCCACCGCGCCACATGGGAACTCCTATTTTGTTCTTTTTTATGACTAATATTCCATTGTGTATCTGTACCACATCTTCTTAACCCATTCATTTAGAAGCTCATGGACTTGGAGAACAGACTTGTGGTTGCCAAGGGGGAGAGGGAGAGAGTGGGATGATCTGGGAGTCTAGGGTTAATAGATGCAAACTCTTGCCTTTGGAATGGATAAGCAAGGAGATCCTACTGTCTAGCACTGGGAACCGTATCTAGTCACTTATGATGGAGCATGATGGAGGATAATGTGAGAAAAAGAATGTATATATGTATGTGTGTCTGGGCCACTTTGCTGTACAGTAGAAAATCGACAGAATGCTGTAAACCAGCTATAATGGAAAAAATTTTAAAAATCATTTAAAAAAACAAGAAGAAGAAGAAGCTGCAGAGAAACCGGTCAGAGCTGGCTTCCCTGGAAGCCAGCAGTCCACAAAATACTTGATGGGTTCCCTCTGGACCTTCCAGGCATAGTTTTGACCCCCACGTCCCCTTTTTTTATGTGTCCTCAACTCTTGCTTCTTCCCCTTTAGACTATAAACTGCTGGCTCCAGGGAGCAGATTTACTCATGATCTGAGCAATGAATTGCCTCCATATAGCAGGAGCTCAGAAAGCCATCTATAGTTGAAGGGCTGCCCTCTTTGGCTCTCATGCTGAGCTCAAACTGCCCCATTATAATCATGACTTGTTGATGAAAGTAAACCCAGCATCAGGATCCTCTGTGTCTGAGGCCAGGAAGCAGGTAGGCGGTATTGAGGAATGGGAGGGACAGTGCTCCAAGCTCACAGAATGACGCAGGGCCGGATCAGAAAAGCAGCACACCATCTGGACCTGACAAAACCTCACTGTCAGCGGGGCTCTGGCTGCGTGCCCCTGCAGCCTCGCCACAGGCCCCTGCTATTTTTATGACTCTGTCATGAGAACATCAGAATCATCTCAAAAGATCAAATAATATGCATAAGACAGGCTTGCCCTTTGGAGGAGTATTAATCCAGAGGTGGTTTCCACAGATGGCTCCAGAACGCTGGATGCAAAAGTCCTGAACCCAGATACAACAATCAGATATTACTTTGCCTAATCCATTGCCACATTCAAAGCTGGACAAGGAAAGCATTAAAATTTGAATCAATCTCAATGGGAACAGAATAGAATAACCCTGAAAACTCTTGCTTAATCTCTTCTTTTTCCCGCCTTTCATCAGCAAATGGCATTTCTCATTATCCTGGAATTTGTCACTCGCCCACTATTCACATGCGTTGCAAGTATAAACTTGTATATAAAGACCTGAGAAAAATGGAAAAGCATAAATAAATTTAGGAATAGATAAATCAAAGCATTTACAGCCTGTTTAAAATGTGCTTCTACGAGGTTTTAGGAACAGCTGCTGGTGTAAACCGACTGGCTTTATATTTTCTTTATAATTCCTTAATCTCCTTTATAACTTCCAAAAGAATCCCCCTTATAATCTTAGGTGAAAAATCTAAAGCCCAGAAAATGAAAGTGCTTAGCCAAGTTCATGCCATCAAAATTTGACCAACAGTTCCTACCTTTGGCTTGGATCCAAGTATAAGATAATTGGTGGGCATTCCTGAAATTCTGGCAGATCCAGAATTAGTTCACTTTAAAATTTGAATTGCATCCTATCAATCTTCTGTTATCAAGAGCTTTTTATTGTTCTTTTAATTTTTTTTAATTGCTGTTTAATTGATTTTTTGATACTCTACAAATAATCCTATTAAAGTTAAGCTTTTCAGGTGAAGCATTTGTCCTCACCTCTGCTCCTCTCTGCTCTTCACAGGCTCAGGGAGGGACAGATGCAATGGATCCACTTTCAGGGTGTCACCTCCTTTGGGTGGCAAAGTTGGTGCTGATCCTTGTCTGGAAGCTCATCTCTGCCAGGGGCCTTGATTCTTTTCAAGTGGCCACTTGGGCTTCTTCCCAGAGTGATCATGTGCCAAGAGCACATGTTTCAAGAGATAGGAAGCTGGAGCTGTCTGAATCTTAATGCTTCATGCTGGAAACCATCCAAGTGTCAATTTCTGCTTTATTCTCTTGGTCAGTCAAAGCAGTTGCAGAGCTTACCCAGATTCAAGGGGGCAGAAATTAAACTCTGTCTTTCAAAGGAAGAAGCAGCAAAGGATTTGCAGACATCTTTGATGTATTGTGATATTACGGACATACTTGAAGATTTCCATTCAGACAAAGCCCCGACCCTTGACAGCTTTCAATGTAAATCCTTTCACACAAATTATTTCATTTAAATGTGTTTGAGTCTCACATGAATCCAATGAAGCTCCTATTATTTATTATATCTAGTTAACAAAGGACTAAACAGGCTCGGGGTGATTAAATATTATATATAAATATATATTATATATAGCATTATAAATATTATATATTAAATATATATGTATGAATCCATTCACTGGATTTCACCTGCATTATCTTCTCACATTGGCAGAGATTTGTTCTCTTGAGTGTTTAGTCTAAAACATTTTTTAGGTTTTAGGAAACAAAAAATGAAAGAGTTGTCCCCTGGTAAACTCAGAAATACACAAAAGTGAAATCCAAAAACACAGCTGAGGTCCCAAGAATACCTGAACCAGAAGCACTTCTCCATGTATTAGAGGGATCTGTGCTAGGAAACACGATCTCTTCATCTAAAGCCTCCTGGAAGGTGCAGTATTCGCCCTTCAGAGTTGAGAAAGAGACTATGAGAATGTAACTGCTCCTTAAACAGACTTTCACCTTATACTCTTTGTTTTCACCTCCCCCCCCCAACCAAGTCCTTATTCCCAAATACATCATTGGCAGGGTACTGATATATGGCTGGGGCTTCCTGGAGAGTCTCCGTGGGGTGGTCTGTTATTTCTGATCCGTCTGTTTTCAGCTCCCAAAATAAGTTTGATGTGGTCTTTGGCCCAATTTGTTTGCCTTATTTACAATTAAAAGTCACTTAACAACTTTCACTGCTATTTTAGGGAGGTTTCTGGAGAGGCTGGAAGCTACTGCCTGTGTTCCCTGTATTAATACCCGCTGCGCTCCACACAGTCTAGAGTCAACCTGGGGAGTTCCTGTCCTGGCTCAGCGGTAACGAACCCAGCTAGTATCCAGGAGGATGTAGGTTTGATGCCTGGCCTAAAAGTGAGTTAAGGGTCCAGAATTGCCGTGAGCTGTGGTGTAGGTCGCAGATGCAGCTTGATCTCTCATTGCTGTGGCTGTGGTGTAGGCCGGCAGCTGCAGCTCCTGTTAGACCCCTAGCCTGGGAACCTCCATATGCCACAGGTGCAGCCCTAAAAAGACAAAAAAAGAGAAAGAAAAAAAATTAGAAAACCAGTTGAGAAGCTCCCAATATGAATCTTAGGAGTTCTCCACCATCATCTCTAAAATGCTAGAGTCAAAAAGTCAAAAAGAAGGTTGAAAATCTCCAGAGAAGGGAAATATTTCAATATGAAATCTCGGGAATTATAATAACATTGAAGAGCTAAGCAAAATCGCTGGACACTAAACGACAGCAGAGCAGTGTGTGTGTTCAAATTGCAGGAGGAAATAATTTCTAACCTAGAATTCCACTCCTAGTCAACACATTAATTAAGAGTGAGGGTAGATGGAGTTCCCGTCATGGCTCAGTGGTTAACAACAAACCTGCCTAGGATCCATGAGGATTCAGGTTCGATCCCTGGCCTTGCTCAGTGGGTTAAGGATCCAGTGTTGCCGTGAGCTGTGGTGTAGGTTGCAGATGCAGCTCAGATCCCGCGTTGCTCTGGCTGTGGTGTAGGCTGACAGCTACAGCTCTGATTCAACCCCTAGCCTGGGAATTTCCATAAGCCATGAGTGTGGCCCTAAAAAGACAAAAAGAAAAAAGAAAACAAGAGTGAGGGTAGAATTTCAGACTGTTTGCTATGGTCTGAATGTTTGTGTCTGTTGAAAATTCGTATTTAAATAGTATTCCTCTGTTGCATGGGAGGCATGTCCTTTAGGAGGCTATTAGGTCACAAGGTTGTGGCCCTCCTGCATTAGATGAACGCTCTTGTAAAAGAGACTCCAGAGGGTTCCCTTACCTCTTCTACCGCGTGAGGACACAGAACAGGGCCATCTGTGAACCAGGAAGTGGCTTCTCGCCAAACGCTGCGTCTGCGGGCACCTTTATCTTAGACTCTGCAGCCTCCAAAACAGTAAGCAATCCATTTTGTTGTTTATAACCCACCCAGTCTATGCTATTCTGTTATAACATCCCAGACTGACTTAGTCAATACTTAAATAATTTATCTATCTCTCTTGTACTCTTTGTTTTCCTGGAAATCATCATAGAATGGGTTTCTCCAAAACAATACAGTCAAATGGCGTTAATATTTATTGAGTACCTCACTATGCATTTTCCCAACCAATTTACATCTATTACAGATCTGTTATGTAATTAATCTCTCTACAAGAATCCAGCTCATTGCAATAAAAATCATTAAGCAATGGAAAAAAAATAAAATAAAATAAATTCACAACCTGAAAAAAAAATTGAAGACACCAATAAATAAATGAATAAATAAATAAACTTAAAGAAAAAAAAAGAATCCAGCTCATGTGTACTCTGATCAATCTCCTATTACCTCCAAAGATACCAAGGCCCAGAGGAAATAAGTAAGGATGGCAGAGTCAAATATTTCCCTTCTCTTTCTTCCCTTGAAATGCTTGGGAAATGATTAGAAAAAAAAGAGATTAACGAACATTAAAACCCAAACATGTATGTTCAAAAAGACAAGAAATGGGTCCAAACAACCCATCATGAGCCACTGTTACAAAGAGCTGGGATGTCCAGACTGAAATGAGAGAGAATGCTAAGAGGAGTCCCCTGGGAAATTACTGTTCATTATATCTGGTGAAATAATGACAGACTATGTTATATTGTTAGGCATGTGATATTTTAGAGTGTGAAATAAAATTCCTATTTTTTTAGCAAGAAGAAAAATGTAAACATAAAAATTTTTCTCAGAGTTCCCTTCGTGACTCAGTGGTTAACGAATCCGACTAGAAACCATGAGGTTGTGGCTTCGATCCCCGGCCTCGTTCAGTGGGTTAAGGATCCGGCGTTGCTGTGAGCTGTGGTGTAGGTCGCAGACGCGGCTCAGATCCCGCGTTGCTGTGGCTGTGGCGAAGTTAGACCCCTAGCCTGGGAACCTCCACATGCCGCGGGTGCGGCCCTAAAAAGACAAAAAGAAGAATGCAGTGATCTTAATTGCAAGCAGTAGGAGAAAAATGCATCTCAGGATACCAAGCAGATGAGAATGACAGTGAGCTGTGAACACGCGTATATGAGTTTTCCCCCACAGCTTAAGTTCCGTGCTGGCAGCAGTGAGGTCTCACCCGTCTCCGTACTTCTCTTTGGAAGCACTAAGGACATCCTCAGCCAAGGTTTCAAATGGACTAAGGCAATTCCTCACGTGGGCAGCAACTGGAGGGAGAAGGTGCAAACACCATGGAATTGCCGTAGACTGGTTTCTAGAGAGAAATTCTTAAATCAGGGATCCGAGGGTGGAAAGATTCTTGAGGTATGATGTTGAGAGAGAAATAAGCACAACTGAACCGAGTCGGAGAAGGTGTGAACTGCCTCAACAGAGGCCCCAGCTGGCCACTTGGTGACGGCCTCTCAGAGTTGTCCCAAGCTGGGGCACGGCACTGAGCCTTGATGCGCCTGCAAAGGCTCCTGGAAGGGGAATGTGACCACAAGCGTGGAGATTTTCTCCAATGGAGTCGTTGCCAAAGAGCGCAGCTGGGAGCTGGGAGATGA
>PVHT020002421.1:1830859-1905865 GCA_004024745.2 Catagonus wagneri
CTGAGTCACGACGGGAACTCCCAGGCTGTTTTTAATTTGTAGCTCAGGCTATCCTTTCCCACCACTGTGTATCTTTATTTTTCACAGAACACTTAGAGGAAATTTGGAAGAATGCTATTATTTTATTGTAAACAAATTGTGTGTTTCTTCAGCTCTCAGAGCCCAATGTTAATGATTGCTGACCAAATGAAAATCGAATTGAGGTTTTACAAAGACACGAAAGCTACGTCCAGCATTTAACAGTATGAAACCAAGTTCCATCAGGAAGAATCAAAACACAGGCCATCAGTTAAAACAGTGTTTTGGATTTGAAAAACTGTAAGAGTGATGGAGCAAGAGCTTGCTAAATAACTTTGATTTAAAATATAATAATTATTTTTAAAAATTTATTTTTACAATATAAGAATTATTTTTGAAGTTACTATAGTGTTTCATTTAAGCACAGTATTTATATAGCGATAGGTGTAAATACATGTATGAATATAAATATACAATAGCAGATAAAATATGATGTATGAGGATTTCTTTTTTTAAAGAGGTAATTTTTTGATTGAAGTATAGTTGATTTACATGTACAGCAAAGTGTTCCAGTTACACTTTTTTCGGATTATTTTCCATTACAGCTTATTATAAGATATTGACTCTATAATTCCCTGTGCTGTACAGTAGGCCCTTGTTGTGTTTTTCTATTCTAGACATAGTAGTCTGTATCCTTTCATTCCAAATTCCCAATTTATCCCCCCCTCTTTCCCCTTTGTAACCATAAATTTGTTTTACATGTCTGTGAGTCTATTTCTATTTTGTGAATAAGTTCATTTGTATCATCTTTTTTAGATTCCACACATAAGTGATATCATATTATATTTTTCTTTCTCTGACTTCACTTAATGTGATAATCTCTAGGTCCATTAATTCATTCTTTCTATGGCTGAGTAATATTTTGTTGCATAAATATACCACGTTCTTTTATCCAGTTATTTGTTGATGGACATTTGGGCTGCTTCCATGTCAACAGCTATTGTAAATAGTGCTGCTATGAATACACAGGTGCATATACCTTTTCGAGTGAGAGCTGTCTTTTCCTGACATGTGCCCAGGAATGGGATTGCAAGATCATATGGTGACTCTATTTTTAATTTTTTAAAGAACTCCCATACTGTTCTCCACAGTGGCTGCACCGATTTACATTCCCACCAGCAGTGTTAAGAGGGTTCCTTTTTCTCTATAGCCTCTTCGGCCTTCATTATTCATAGACATTTCGATGACAGTCATTCTCACTGGCATGTGATAACATATTATTGTAGTTTTGATTTGAATTTCTCAAATAGCCATTTTGAGCATCTTTTCATGTGCGTACAGGCCATGTATATGTCTTCTTTTATAGGCCATGCATGTGTCTTCATTTATGGTTTCTTTGGCTATGCCAAATCTTTTAAGTTCAAGTAGGTCCCATTTGTTTATTTTTGCTTTTGTTTCCATCACTCTATGGGATGAATCAAAAAATAAATAAATAAATGTTGCTGCGATTTATGTCAGAGTGTTCTGACTATGTTTTCCTCTAGGAGTTTTAGAGTATGCAGTCTTCCATTTAGGTTTTTAATCCATTTGGAGTTAACTTGTGTGCGTGTTGTCAGAAAATCTTTTCATTGCAGTCTTTTACGTGTAGCAGTCCAGGTTTCCCAGCTTATTGAAGAGACTTGCCTCTTTTGTCATAGATTAGTTGTGTATTCTTGCCTCCTTTGTCATAGATTAGTTGACCCTGTGTGTGAGTTTAATTTACATCTATTAATCAGTTGATCATAATTTTAACCCTAAAATAATGTGTTAAATTTTAATGGTATTTTTCACTTATTCATCATTATATGGAAACTGACCACTCTCCATTTTAAAGGAGTCAGAAACTTTACAACTTATGAGCACTTTGACTCCTGTTCCTCTTTTTCACTCCATTCTCCTCTCATTCTCGGTGACCATGAGAACATCTGTCGGTCTTTTCCAAATTGTATAAACAGGGTTAGGGTGCAAGTGGGGGGCATGTGTCCTGACCCTCATCTGTCAGTTCTCTGGGACCATGCAAACTGCCTTGAGATTCTGGGGTGGTTATGACAAGCTCACATCAATGAACATAGCCTGGCTCTTTGAGAGAGGCCACTAATCCATTCTCCGGCCTTGAACATAGGGACGGGTGATTTGGTGGAAAACATTAACCTTTAGGCCTTGGCATCAGGCAACCTGGGAAAAAAATTCCTGGCCCAGTTATGGAGGAGCTGTGTGATCTTAGGGAATCTGTCATCTTCTCCTGGACTCTGTAAGAACACTTACCTTACAGAGTTGTCCTGAAGATGAATAATTACAAATTCAAGTAAATTAATGACTAACACATTCATTTTTAAAATCCGGTAAGTATCCCAAAAGTACCATTTCTAAATCTAAATTAAAATTCCTGATTTTCTGACCCAGGTCCATTTCTTCTCCTCTTAAGCTTTTTTTGATCACCATCCTGTGTTTGCACACCAGCCAGAGCCTTCTATATTCTTATCTAAGTAATCCCAGTTGCTTGAGACTTTCCTCCAGGGCCTTATTTAGATTAACTGCTCATAATTAAAAATAAATTTGATGAACTGGAACCAAAGCTTTTAGTTGGCTTCTCTTTAGCACTTTGCACACTTAATTTAGTAAAATTCAGAAAATAGACGGAGTATAATTTCCCACAATTAAATGGAGGCTGGAAAAAGCAGAGTCATTTTCTGGATAAAAGAGACATGCTCTTAAGTCTTAATTTTCTTTGTGTGGGATATCTGAACTCATTGTTAAAACCAAATCTCTTTTATTTTATTCTCTCAGCATAGGCTGTCAGGAGATTTACTGAGACAGTTGCCAAAAACGTATTTTAGAACATATTTGTGGTACAAAATTTTACATATATTTTCTTACCAATGGAGATTATCATTTATACATAAGTGTGAACATAAGTATACTTACTGTAGAATGGAAACGAATATGTGCATCTACGAAAATTCCAAAAAATAGAGATTTGTGAACTTATAAAGTTTCAATACCTAAAAAATTAAAGAGTTTTATAAAGTGTGTTTCTTATCATCTCAACTATTTTTAAGTGCACAGTGCATCATCGTTAGCTATACCCACGGTTGTGCAGCAGATCTCTAGGACTTTTTTTTAATCTTTCAAAACAGAAACTCTAT
This sequence comes from Catagonus wagneri, assembly GCA_004024745.2. Classification (NCBI taxonomy): domain Eukaryota; kingdom Metazoa; phylum Chordata; class Mammalia; order Artiodactyla; family Tayassuidae; genus Catagonus; species Catagonus wagneri. The sequence continues at coordinate 1,834,063 of PVHT020002421.1, forward strand.
ACTGAGTGAAAAACTCCTCTTTACCTCCCCCACCCAGTCCCATACAACCAACATTCTACTTGCCATTTCTAAGAATTTGAATACTCAGAGACTTCACATAAGTAGATACAGAGTCTTTTATATTTTTGTGATTTACTTATTTCATTTAGCGTTATGTCCTCCAAGATTCACCCATGTTGCAGCATTGATGGCTTTCGCCTTCTTTTTTTTTTAGGGCCACACCTGTGGTATATGGAGGTTCCCAGGTTAGGGGGTCCAATGAAAGATACAGCTGCCGGCCTACACCACAGTCACAGCAGCATCAGATCCAAGCCGTGTCTGCTACCTACATCAGAGCTCACAGCAACGCCAGATCCTTAACCCACTGAGAGAGGCCAGGGATCGAACACGCAACCTTATCTTTCCTAGTCAGATTCATTTCCGCTGTGCCATGACGGGAACTCCCTCACCTCTTTTTAAAGACTGAATACTATTCATTAGTTTGTACATGCAATATTCATCTAGTCCTCTGTTGATGGAGAGTGGGGTTTGTTTCTACCTGTTGGCTATTGTGAATAATGCTGTTATGAATGTGTATGTGAAAATCTCTCTGAGATCCTGTTTTCAATTTGTTGTAATTGCTGGGTCGCATGTGGTATTATTTTTAATCTTTTGGAGAAAACTCCATACTGTTTTCCATATTGGCTATGCCATTCTACAAGGTTATCAACAGTGTACAAATGGTCCAGTTTCTTAAGAGTCTCATCAACACTTGCGGTGTTCTGTTATTTTGAGAGTGGCCATTTTAACAGATTTGAAATGATGTCTCAGGGCCTCTAACACATTTGAAATGCCTCATTTTGCAATAGTTGTAAGAATTTAAGAACATGCTAATGAAACCATTTTGTAAAGTTAAATATCTTTCTAAAATAAGGAGTTTTAATCTTTGAAATATAGGCTGCAGGATTTTGACAGGTGAAAGTTTATGTGTTACTATTTTTTTAATCTCTAAAATACCCTTTTGGGAAGTTCTCATGGGTTCTCAGCGGGTTAAGGATCTGGCACTGTCTCAGTTGTGGCAAAGGCTACAGCTGCCGTGCGGGTTTAGTTCCTGGCTCTGGAACTTCCACGTGCTGCAGGTGCAGCCAAAAAAAAAAAAAAAAAAAAAAGGAAAAATAACCTTTTTCCTAGGAAGGCAATGCAAATCTTTACTCAACATTCATTCATTCTTCTACATAATTCATTCATTATTTTATTTTATTTTGCTTTTTTTAGCACCGTGCAGTAGCACATGGCACTTCTCAAGCTAGGGGTCAAATCGGAGTTTCTGCTGCCAGCCACAGGCACAGCCACAGCAACTCAGGATCTAAGCCATGTCTGCCACCTACACCACAGCTCATGGTGATGCCAGATACTTAACCCACCAGGCAAGGCCAGGGATCAAACCCTCATTCCCACGGACACTAGTCAGCTTTGTTACCACTGAGCCACGATGGGAACTTGCATTCATTCATTGTGTAATGTTCAGAAACTTTCTTTGTTCCCTTAACCTCATGTGAGATCATCTTTCCACTTCAGGAAACCCATATCCATTGTATTTTTATTGCTACAGAGCCCATTTAGATAGCTTCCAGGTTTCCAGTTACATAATTCCTATGCTTTCTCATATGGATATTTGAAACAAATACCACAGGAAAGCACTTCTGTGAAGAGGTAAGTCATAAAAATGGCCTTTACTTCACTGCTAAATTTGCTTTTCTGCAGGCGTTCTTGCAAGTTGTCCCTACAGCTTGAATGAGAGATTCTCACAATGTTGTTTCTCAGCACCAAGTGTCTCAAGGCTTCATCTTTTGTTATCTGTTCTTCCTCCTGTATATAGAGAACTTGCGTAAATCAGAGAGAACAAGTAGTGCTTTACCGAGGAGCCTGGAAATCCAAGTTTGTTATCCGTTGCAGGTAATTTGAAATTTCAGGTGTAAAGACGATTTCTAAAAGCTTAAATGAGTAAAAACAAAACCCTTAAATGTGGTTCCCTTGCCAAGTATTGCAAAATCATCCCCCTTTTCTAAAGCATTATCATGGTCTGATTCATTTATCTTTTGGATGGGGTGAAAAAAGAGGAAGAGCAAATAGAATATTTTTTTTCTTTTTTTGGCTGTTCCATGGCATATGGAGTTCCCAAGCCAGGGATGAGATCTGAGCCACAGTTGCAACCTGTTCTACAGCTACAGCCACGGATCCTTTAACCCACTCTGCTGGGCCAAGGATTGATCCCGGATCCTGGTTCTGCGAAGATGCCACTGATCGTACTGTGCCAGAGCAGAAACTCTATAAATGGAATATATAACTTAAGACTATCTCCTAATGACTGGGGGACTTACGTTGCATTCAGAAAGAATTGATGGGTCCAGAAATGCAGACATCATTCTTAGGAATCCTCCATAATCTCCAGTGAAATTGAGAAACTGAGTTGCAACACAGTATATACACATTGAGGGCACACACCAGAATAATGGGGAGTCTTGCACGTGATGAGATATTCTCAGCAGTGAGAACCTCAGAATGTCTTGCACCACGTACTCAATTAAGCACACTACTGGGTCTGTCCTCCTCCCACCCCGGTCCCCAAACTAAAGAACATTGTTCAAAGGACAATAATGCCGAAGGGAAGTCAAATTACACTATCTAGAATTTGGGCCCAGCCCTAGTTTGGAGCTCCAGTAACCTGGCCCGAGAAACAGACATTTTCTCTAAGCCAGTGATTTCTAATTGGTTTCATCAACTACGAATATTAGATCTCTCAATGATTATAGAGGAAAAGGTTGAATTCCACGGTTTTCTGTCATCAACACGGATGTTTAACTCAGAGGTTTTGTTGGCTCTCCAGCCTTGGCCTTACTTGATTAGTCACTACCAGGAAAGCAGGCCCTGTCCAGTCCCCTGAGAGACATAAGACAGGCTAAGGAGGATGACCCATGTCAGCGCTCCACTGAAGCTGAGCAGAAGAGGGAGGAGAGAGTGGCATTAAAAAATGAGTTCCCGCTGTGGCTCAGTGGTTAACGAATCCGACTAGGAACCATGAGGTTGCGGGTTCGATCCCTGGCCTCGCTCAGTGGGTTAAGGATCCGGCGTTGCCGTGAGCTGTGGTGTACGGTCGCAGACACGGCTCAGATCCCGTGTTGCTGTGACTGTGGCGAAGGCCGGCGGCTACAGCTCCTGTTAGACCCCTAGCCTGGGAACCTCCATATGTCGTGGGTGCGGCCCTAGAAAAGGCAAAAAGACAAAAAAAATGCTCAAGTATTTTTAATCCCTTGGCAAAGGTGAGAAAGAGACTGCGGGGAAGGCAGAGAGTCTTTCAACTCCTGTTCCTGGAGGCAACACCTAGAAAGGTAGGTATTGCATTTTACAAACTGTTCTTATAACATATTTGTTTCCTTGAATTTAGATGGGCATGGTGATATAGGAATATTTCTTTAAATATATTAAGAAAATCACTGGTACTGTTGAGGCTTAGCAATCGCATTTAAAGATGACAACGTAAGGATCTGAACACACTATATACCAGACAGATCCTACAGACAGACACAAAATATTCCATACAACAACAGCAGAGTACATAGTCTTCTCAAGGGCACATAGAATGTTTTCTAGGATAAATCACACCTTAGGCCACAAATTAGCAAACTTAAGGTGACTGAAATCATACTAAGTATTTTTTAATGACCACTAGAGTGTGAAGCTAGAAATCAGTAGTAAAAGGAAACCTGGAAAATTCACACATTCTCGGAAATTAAATAACATTCTCTTAAACAATCGATGAATCAAAGAGGAAATTAAAGGAAAATTTTAAAAGTATCTTGAGGCAAAAAAAAAGGAAAAATTTGCGCAACAAAGGAAACCATGAACTAAACAAAAAGAAAACCTACTGAGTGGGAGAAAATATTTGCAAATTATATAATCAATAAAGAGTTAATATCCAACATATATAAACAGCTCTTACAACTCCTCATCAAAAAAAAAAAAAAAAACAGACTGATTAAAAAATGGGCTGAATAACTGAATAGACATGTTTCCAAAAAGAAAACACATATGGGCACACGAAATGGTGTTCAGCCTTGCTAATCATCAGGGAAATACAAATCAAAACCACAATGAGATATCACTCACACCTGTCAGAACAGCTGATTATCAAAAAGAACACAAGTAATAAATTTTGGCTTGGATGTGGGCAAAAGGGAACACTTGCACACCGTGTGTGGGAGTCGAAACTGGTGCAACCACCGTGGAAAACAGTATAAATTTTTCTCAAAAAACTGAAAATAGAACTACCATATGACCCAGCACTTCCACACCTAGATATATTATCCAAAAAAAAAAAAAAGGAAATACTCATTTGAAAGATACATGAACCCCAATGTTCACAGCAAATTTATTTGCAGTTGCCAAGATAAGGCAACCACCTAAGTGTCCATGAGCAGAAGAATGGATAAAGATAAGGTATATGTATATATACACAGTAGAGTACTACCAGCGATAAAAAATGAAATTTTGCCATTTGCTATATAACACGGTTGGATGTGGAGGGTATAATGCTAAGTGAAATAAGTCAGGCAGAGAGAGACAAATAATATATGGTATCACTTATACGTAGAATCCAAAAAATAAACCACACTAGTAAACAGAACAAAAAAGAAGCAGACTCTCAGATAAAGGAGAACAAATTAGTGATTATCAAGAAGAGGGGGAGGGGGAAAGAACAATATAAGAAGAGAAAATTAAAAAGTTACTATGGGATTACATGAAATCATATGTGTGAGACTTGGAAAAAAGAGCACGATAGAATTGAAATAGTTTTTCATTCAAAAAGCCAGAAATAGGAGTTCCCATCGTGGCTCAGCGGTTAACGAATCCGACTAGGAACCATGAGGTTGCGGGTTTGACCCCTGGCCTTGCTCAGTGGATTAAGGATCCGTCGTTGCCGTGAGCTGCGGTGTAGGTTGCAGACGCGGCTCGGCTCCCGCGTTGCTGTGGCTGTGGTGTAGGCTGGTGGCTACAGCTCCTGTTAGACCCCTAGCCTGGGAACCTCCATATGCTGTGGGTGCAGCCCTAGAAAAGGCAAAAAGACAAAAAGAAAAAGCCAGAAATAAAAAACAACCCATAAAGAAGGAAACAACATTCCAGGACTTTTTTAGCGAAACTAGTCCTGAGAGTCAAGTCTATTGCTATAAATACCTACTTCAAAAAACTGAAAATCCACTCTACTAAAAAAAATTTTAAAAACTCATCAAACTGTACACTTTAAATATAAGTTTATTGAATGTCAATAATACCTCAATAAAACTGTTTTAACGTAAAAAGAGAAAACAGAAAGATCTTAAATAAACAAACAACCTAATTTTACACCTTAAAGAACTAGGAAAAAAACAAAAAGGGACAAACTAATTTCCACTGGATGATACTGAATGAGATGGGGAGCAAGCGGTCTTGGGAAGCCGCATTCCAGGCAGACACCCCACCAGCCAGCTTTGGCTGGAGATGAACGCTGTAGGCATATAGCGCTGCTACGTACATCTTTATTACGTATGACTTCAACATTCTTTTGCCTTTTTGTCTTTTTTTTTTTTAGGGCCACACCCGTGGCATATGGAGGTTCCCAGGCTAGGGGTCTAACAGGAGCTGTAGCCACCGGCCTTCGCCACAGCCACAGCAACGCGGGATCCGAGCCGCGTCTGCAGCCTACACCACAGCTCACGGCAACGCCGGATCCTTAACCCACTGAGCGAGGCCAGGGATCGAACCCGCAATCTCATGGTTCCTAGTCGGATTCGTTTCTGCTGCGCCACGACAGGAACTCCTGATTTCAACATTCTTTTATATGCCTTACAAATTGGCTATCAAATCCTTCTCCTTAAACAGTAAGAAAAATTAAGTTGATGTAGACAACATTTAAAATTTTTTCTTTGAAAGACATTGCTAAGAGTATAAAAGTATGACACAAAGTGAGCAAAAGTATTTCCAAAAACATGTCTAATAAAGGATTCAGATCAATTAACTCAAATTTAATAATGTGAAAACTAAAAATCCAGCTATAAACTATAAACCATCCAACACAAGGAGGATACTAAAATCAAAAAAGAAACAGTAAAATACCATTACACAGACTTCCCATTGTGGGTCAGTGGAAACAAATCTGACTGGCATCTATGAAGACTCAAGTTCGATCCCTGGCTTCGCTCCGTGGGTTAAGGATCCGGCGTTGCCATGAGCTGTGGTGTAGGTTGCAGACGTGGCTCGGATCCTACATTGCTGTGGCTGTTATGTAGGTTGGCTGCTGTAGCTCCAATTTGACCCCTAGCCTGGGAACCTCCATAAGTCGAGGGTGTGGCCCTAAAAAAATCAAAAAAACAAAAATTAAAAAATAGACCATTACACGCTTTTGAGAATGGCAACAACCTTAACTCTATCAGAGATTGCAGGTGTTGACAAAGAGAAGGTGGAGCAACTAGAATCCTCACTCATTGTGAATGCATAATGGTACAGCCACTTTGGAAAACAGTTTGCTGGTTTCTTATACAGCTGAACTCACAGCGTGTGACCCGCTATACCGCTCTTAAGAATTTTCCCAAGAGAAATTAAAGTTTAGTTTACTTAAAATCAATATGCAGCTGTTGATAGTGGCGGACTTCATCTTGCTCAAAGCTGGAAGCGTTGGAAATATCCTTTAACTCGTGAATACACGGCTACAAATCCGTACAAAACAATGCTACTCAGCATTAAAAAAAAAAAAAAAAAACTGAGACACGCAACTTCGTAAATGAGTCTCAAATTAGTTATATCAAGGACATATACTGTAGAGATTCCATTTATATGACATTCAAAAAAGGAAAAAACTATAGGATGGAATTCAGAGCAGTTGTCAGAGACTGGAGGCAGAGAAAGGGGTTGATTAAAAGGGCACAAGGAGTTCCTGTCATGGCTCAGTGGAAACGAATCTGACTAGCATCCGTGAGGACGCAGGTTCAGTTCTTGGCCTCACTCAGTGGGTTAAGGATCCAGTGTTGCTGTGAGCTGTGGTGTAGGCCGGCAGCTACAGCTCCAATTCGACCCCTAGCCTGGGAACCTCCATATGTCATGGGTGCAGCCTTTAAAAGACAAAAAAGCAGGGTGGGCACAACTGGGAGTTCCCGAATCTCATTAGCATCCTTAAGGACACAGGTTTAATCCCTGGCCTTGTTTGCTGGGTTAAGGATCCAGCATTGCCGTGATCTGTGGTGTAGGTTGCAGACATGGCTTGAATCCCGTGTTGCTATAGCTGTGGTGTGCAGGCTGGCAGCTACAGCTCTGATTCGAACCCTAGCCTGGGAACTCCACATGCCACGGGAGCTGCCCTATAAAAAAAAAGTGGGCACGAGCAAAGCTGGCCTGTTTGAATTCATGTATCCATAACATCTTGGCTTTCAACAAAATAAGTTTTGTCGTATTAAGCTATTATATAGAGCTATTTCCCTGGCTCACGAAAGTAAGAATAGATTTTGTTTTGAATGTACCTACACCTCTGTGTATATTGTACAGATGGCATTACTTGAATTAGGAAGAAAGCCTTGAATGTGTGTTCGTTTTCTGCTAAATATCTATGAATATCTATGTACGTGTGACAAGCAGAAGCAGAAGTAGGAGTGAAGGGAAAGGAGATAAGTGAGAAAATGAGAAATCCCACCCTTCTTCATTCCATCTGCCAGACTAAGTTTAAAAAAATACACTTATCTTTATTCCTCATTTGTACCTATTTTTGTTAGACTGAATCCCAGAATTTTTGAAATTATTTTTAAAAGAAAAAAGTAAGTCTGCTAGTATTTATACTTCATGGAGGTGTTAAAATATTGCACCAGAGATATAAAATTAATATATTTTAATTTTAGTATCCCATGATCCCATTTTGTAGCTTATCAGCTTTAGAACGTATACCGAATCAGGCATTACAAAACACATTTTCCTATCCTTAACTCACCTCCCTGTATACACTGGAAGTTAAAAAATGCTCATAGGAAGAAAATTCCAGAAAATAGTGCATCTTAGATGATGCAAGGATGAGTCAGCATTCCGGCGCTCTCCAGGGATGCATAGAGTCTACTGACTCTACTCATGTTCCTTCTCACTCAAGACCTGGATCATGGAAGAGAAAATAGATTCACTTGTCTCCTGGGTGACCCCAAAGTTGGTGATAAATAGCAGCATAAGGAGTTCCCTCAGTGGTGCAGTGGAAACGAATCCCACTAGTATCCACGAGGTTGCAGGTTCGATCCCTGGCTTCGCTCAGTGGGTTAAGGATCCAGCGTTGCTCTGAGATGTGGTATAGGTCGCAGACGTGGCTCGGATCCTGTGTTGCTGTGACTGTGGTGTAGACCGGCAGTTGTAGTTCCGATTCGACCCCTAACCTGAGAACATCCTTATGCCCCGAGTGCAGCCCTAAAAAGAAACAGAAAAAAAAATAGCAGCATAAGAAATAATAAAGTTTATTTATCTTGAAAAATTAGAGAAGCAGCCAGAAACAGTAAAGGACATGAAAGTGGAGCAGAATAGATGTTGTTCTGAAGACAATTCATTCAACAAATATTTATTTATCATCTAATATGCTATGTGTTTCAAAATTACAGTCTGGAGATACCCATAAAAATAAAAAAGACAACAAAATAAACCTTCGTAACTGAATTAGGACAGTGGGAAGAGGAAGCGGTTATTTTGTAGAAAGATGATAGAATTTCAGGGCAAATAAAGTTTGGTGTTTGAATAGTTTTTTTTTTTTTTTTTTTTGATCTTTTGTGATTTGGGGGCCGCACCTGTAGCATGGGCATGTGGAGGTTCCCAGGCTAGGGGTCTAATCGGAGCTGTAGCTACCGGCCTACACCATAGCCACAGCAATGCAGTATCCGAGCCACATCTGCGACCCACACCACAGCTCACGGCAACACCGGATCCTTAACCCACTGAGCGAGACCAGGGATCGAACCCACAACCTCATGGTTCCTAGTTGGATTCATTTCCTCTGTGCCATGACAAGAACTCCTTGAAGAGAATTTTAAACATGGATTGATTGGAGAGAAGAGGGGGTAATTTTCCAAATCTTTAGGTCTCAAGAAGCAAAGGCAGTTCAGTAGTCGAATTCTCACAGCCCCCAGATCTTTATTTTTATTTTATTTATTTATTTATTTATTTATTTATTTATTTATTTATTTATTTATTTATTTTGCTTTTTAGGGCCGCACCCACAGCATATAGAGTTTCCTAGGCTAGGGGTCAAATTGGAGCTGTAGCAGCTGGCCTATGCCACAGCCACAACAACACCAGATCTGAGCCACGTCTGCGACCTACACCACGGCTCACAGCAACACTGGATCCTTAACCCATTCAGCAAGACCAGCGATCGAACCTGCATCCTCATGGATACTGGTCAGATTCGTTTCCTCTGAGCCACAACGGGAACTACTCCCCCAGAACTTTAGGTCTCTTATCAAAGCAAGAATGTGGAGACTATGGAAAAGAGGGGGCAACAAAGAAATCAGGATGGATTATATACAGCTTAGAGATAAGAATATGGATTTAAGATTCCTGAGCCTGGGTTCTAGCTCTGATATGATCAGTACCTTGTGCTTTGATCCCGGACAAGTAAATTGATTTTTGTGTCTCAGTTTCCTTACCTGTCACGTTAAAGGGAAAGACCAAATTATCTCTGAGGTCTTTCTCCATTTCCACAATATATACTGTTTTAAATCCAATATTTACTGTTCACTATGGATGTGCAAAATGTTCCTACCACAAGATTTCTTTGTATCCTTGTTGTAGAAGTTACATCTCTGTGGTTATCATCCATCTGTGTGGTCCTATCACCCATACTGGCTGAGACCAAATTTTCTAAAATAGCCTGGAAAGGATGCAAGGGTGAGCTTGCACAGGAATTAAAAGAGGATTCTGGGAAGAGCATTCCTGCCAATTGACGGATGGAAGATCCCTGTGAAAGATGTTGCAGTTTATTTTGCTCAAGTTTCCGTTTCTTATTCATATTTTTATCTTATTTTATCTTATCTTTAGATAAACATAGATTTGCATGGCGTTGTAAAAGATATTACAAAGCGGTCCTCTGTACTGTGTATTCAGTTTGCATAAGGAGTTGCATCCTGCAAAGTTATGGCACAGTATCACAACCAAGATAATAGCATTTATACAGTCAAGGTAGAGAATATTTGCACCACCAGAAGGACCTATTGTGTTGCCTTTGTGTAGTCAAACGCCACCCCCACCCCCACCCCCGTCCTTGACACCGGCAACCACTGATCTGTACTCCACTTCTAAATATCGTCATTTCAAAAGTTTTATTTCAGCAGAATCATCCATTATATAACCTTTTTGAAGTGGCTTTTCTCATTAACCATATTTCTCTGGAGATTCATCCAAATTGTTGCAAGTATCAATAACTCTTTCATGCTTAATGCCGAATTGTGTTCTCTGGTATAGATCTGTGACGGCTTGTTTAACCATTCAACCATTGGGCTATTGCCAGTTTCTGAACATCGTGCACAAAGCTGTCATAAATAGTTGTGTACAGATTTCTGTACATAAATTTTTATTTTTCTAAGAGAAATGCCCAAGAGTACAATTGCAAGGTTACATGGTGATGACATATTTAGTTTTAAAAGAAAACATCAAGCTCTTTTCTAGAGTGGTTTACACACCCACCAGCAACATGAGTGGTCTGGTTCCTCTGCATCTTTGCCGGAAATTGGCATTTTCACTATTTTTTTAATTTTAATTTTTAATCTTCGAGATGTATAGTGACATCTCATTGTAGTTTAAATTCGCATTTCCCTGATGACTAATAATGTTGAACATCTTGTTATGTGCTATTTGCCATCTGTGTATCCTCTTTGAAGGATGTACTCCTACTTCATTCTTCATTTCCAAAACTGTTTTAGCTATTCCAGAACCTGTGGTTTTCTATATAAATTCTAGAAGATTCTCTATGTCTACAAAAAAATCCTAGCTGGGACTTCAATAGGTCTGTATTAAAAATTAGATTGATTGGAGGAGAATTGCCACCTTTACCGTTGAGTCTCCCAATTCACTAACACAGCATGTTTCTCCATTTATTTAGATACTCGCTTTCTTTCATTAACATTTTGTCATAATTGGCATTCAGATCCACGCTTGTTGTTTCCCTATTCTGTTGTATCCCTAAGTAGCTCACTAATTTTGGAGTAATGGTAAATGAAGTTGTGGTTTCAGTTTCAGTGATCACATGTTTATTTTAATATACAGTGTCCAACGAGAATTCAATTAACTGACGAGTTAAGAAGAGAAAGGAAATTTTACCTGAGCCAAACCGAGGGTTATAACCCAGGAACCAGATTCTCAGAAAGCTCTGAGAATTGTTCCACCTTTTAGAAGTCAAAGGCACAGTGACATGCCTTTTCAAGAGAAAGGATCATACATCAGAATGACATACGGATATTTTATATGAATTTCACTGAGGATATAGAGTCTAGGTAAACCCTTGCAAGGGTGCAGCAAGTCACCGTGACCTCTTACAGAGCTGGGCAAGAGGACTGTTTACATTGCTAGTGTCAGGAGAAAGAAAAAAATGCATCTTTACTGTCAGGTAGGCACTCTCATCTTTGAGATGGTCTGGTTAATATGTATGTGCAGGTGTACACTGCACATTAGAAAGGGAAGAATGAGGCGCTGCCTTTGTGGTGCAGCAGACACTCAATCCAACTAGTAACCATGAGAATGAAGGTTCGATCACCGACCTCGCTCAGTGGGTTGGGGATCTAACGTTTCCATGAGCTGCGTGTAGGTCACAGACTCAGCTCAGTTCCTGTGTTGCTGTGGCTTGTGGCTGTGGCCAGCAGCTGCAGTTGCAATTCGACCTCTAGCCTGAGAATCTCCATATGCCACAGGTGAAGCCCTAAAAATGCAAAGAGAAAAAAAGAAAGAAAGAAAGAGAAGGAGGGAGGGAGGCAGGGAGGAAGGAAGGAAGGAAGGAAGGAAGGAAGGGAGGAAGGAGGGAGGAGGTCCAAACAGGCAGAGAAGGAGAATTTTATGTTTAATTTTTCTTATCCTGCCTTAAAATACAAATTGTTTCATCAGTTAAATTCAAAAAATTTTATGTGTTGCTCTTGCATCCAGTGAGAGGGCTTGAATTTTGTTAGTTCTGAGATTGTTGTTTTGTATTTTAGATTCCTTGGGATTTTTGTACATAATTATGTCACCTGCAAAGAGAAAAAGTTTTATTTCTTCGTTTCCAATCCATATTCATTTTACTTCTTTTCTTTCCTCATTGTGGTTTCTATAATTACTAGTACTATGTTTAATAAGAGAAGTGAGAATGAAAAGTATTCAGTTATTCATGTAAGCTACAGCATTTGACCATGTTACTGTAGGGGTTTTTGCAGATGCTCTTTATCAATTCGAGATGATCCTACATTTGTTTCTAAGTTGATGAAAGTTTTATCTTGAATTAATATCACATTTCGTCGATTGTTTTCTGTGTCAGTTGATAAGATCTTATAATCGTTCTTCTTTAGTTTGCTCGATTACACTGATTGTCTTCCTGGATCCAGTGGATACATTGAGTGATTTTTGGATGCTGAACCAGCCTTCTACAGCTGGAACAAATACCACTTGGTTATGGTACATAATTTGTTTTTATATACATTTCAATCTTGTTGAGGGTTTTTGCATTTATATTCATGAAAAATATTGATCTGTTTTCCTTTGTCCTTTTTTGTCCTCTTTTTGTTCCATGGTAATCCTGGTGTTATAAAATGAGTTGGCAAGTGTTCTTTCTTCTTCTGTTTTCTGGAATGCATTGTGTAAATTTCATGGTAATTTTTTGTTACTTTTGGTAGAATTCCCCAATGAAATTGCTTGGACAGAATGTTTTTTCCTTGAAAAGCTTTTTCATTATTAATTTAATTTTCTTAGAGTAATTAGCAATAATCATTCTTTATATTTGGTGAGCCATGGTAGTTTGTACTTTTTGAGTTGTCTGATTTCATTGTGCCTGTTGAATTTATGCCTGTTGAGTTTTGGGTAGTATTTCCTCATTTTGAGGTCTACCTGTACCAATTTTAGACATAATGTGATTGCATACTTAATAAGCTATTGTGCAATGTAAATATAACTTTTATATGCCCTGAAAAACCATGTGAACTGCTTTACTGTGATATTTGCTTTATTGCAAATTATTCAATATTAAGATCAGAGAGAACTTCTCCTGCGGCACAGTGGATTAAGGATCAGGCATTGTCACTATAGCAGCTTGGGTAGCTGCTGTGGGGCAGGTTCAGTCCCTGGCCTGGGAACTTTCCCATGGCATGGACATGGCCAAAAAAAATCAGAGAGAAAAAAAAAAAGATTTAAAAAAATGAATACTGTCTCAATGACCTATAGGAGACATCAAGAATACCAAATTAGGAGTTCCTGTCGTGGCTCAGTGGTTAACGAATCTGACTAGGAACCGTGCGTTTGCGGGTTCGATCCCTGGCCTTGCTCAGTGGGTTAAGGATCCGGCGTTGCCATGAACTGTGGTGTAGGTTGCAGATGTGGCTTGGATCCTGCGTTGCTGTGGCTGTAGCGAAGGCCGGCGGTTACAGCTCCCGTTAGACCCCTAGCCTGGGAACCTCCACATGCCGCGGGTGCAGCCCTAGAAAAGGCAAAAAAGACAAAAAAGAATACCAACTTAAACATAATAGGAGTTCCAGATGGAGAGGAAAGAGAATGGGCAAGGGAAGGTATTTGAAGAAATAACGATTGACCACTTCAGTTTTGATGAGTGCATTAATCCACACATCCAGGGAGCTCAGCCAAACTCAGTGAAAAAAGCCCTGTGCCAAAGTGTGCATATTGCGTAGTCCCAATTACACAGACTCTGTCAAAGGTAAGTTTGTAGACACAGAAAGCAGAGGAGTTTTTGCTTAAGACTGGGGTGGGGAGAAGAGATTGAAATGGACACGGGGAACTTCCTAGGGTGAGGGAAATGTCTAAAATTGCATTGCGATTTTGACTGCACAGCAGCACTCATACTCATCTGTGATTAGATACTCCCATCGTGCTGCTGCACAGTCCGGTCCAGGTATTTATCCAGTGCGGCCCTCCCTACTCTACAGCCCATTTCCATGTCTGTCCTGCCACTGGAGTTTAACCGCCTAGAAAGCAGAAGCCATGTTTTCCTCCACTTTATGTACTGAATACGTAGCACCATGTCTGGCATATTATAAGAATTTACTAGGAGTTCCCTTCATGGCTCAGTGGTTGATGAACCCGACTAGGATCCATGAGGATGTGGGTTCGATCCCTGGCCTTGCTCAGTGGGTTAAGGATCCGGCGTTGCCGTGAGCTATGGTGTAGGTTGCAGACGCGGCTCGGATCCCGCGTTGCTGTGGCTGTGGCGTAGGCCGGCGGCTACAGCTCTGATTCGATCCCTAGCCTGGGAACCTCCATATGCTGTGGGTATGGCCCTAAAATAGCAAAAAAAAAAAAAAAAAAAGAATTTACTAAAAGTACGATTATCTAAAATGAACTGAAATATCTAGAGATGATGAGATTTTACAGATGAGATACTCAGGGTTGGGGTGACCACAAATAGCAAAAATCATGGAATATGCAGAAAAGATATTCAGAAGTCCATCACTGTTTTCTGAATAACAATCAAGAGGCGCTTGGTATTGCATTGTTTATTTTATGAAACAACCCAGTGAGAGGGAGGATATTATTTTCACTATTTCACATGCTCACAGAAATTGTATTTGTCTATTTATGGTGATTATGCTAGGAAGCAGCAGAGCTCAGATTTGACCCCAGAAATCTCAGATGTCAAAATCATTCCCTGCCTTTACACAAATCCATTATTCCACAAATACGCAAAATCCCCATTATGTTTGAAGTTCAGTTTTACGCTGTATCCTTCCGGGAGGGCCCTTTGGACAACTGAACTGTAGGGGACCCAGGTTAGGTTGACTCGTCCCAAACTGATTTAGTCATCGGAATACCAGCCAAATTCCAACCAGGATAAAAAGGGTGAGTGTGACCATGAACTTAGAGGCTCTGATAGGGTTCCCTCTCTGGGACAGAGAGGCTGTTTCTCCCTTTACCCACAGTCACCTTTCTCATTGGGTCATCCGGGCGCTTTTCTGTCTCCGAGAATACTGTATGTTAGTCCTTTGGTTTGGATCAAATTCCGAAGGACGTGGAATCTTGTAAAAGCCACCTGTGTGACATGTCTACCTCCGCCCTTTCAGTTGCTTGCCTTTCTCTTACACAGTTCAGGATTTCATCACCTGAGCTGGTTCTCTCAGTCCCTCCCATGGGCTACAGTTGGCTGTCTTCCAATGCAGGAGGCTCTGGCCTCGCAGATCCTGGCAAGGCATTGCCCACAGCTTTGCAATGGTTTGTCCTTGCCGATTACTCATAAAGCGTCTTCGTTTTTCACTCCATAAAGCCTAGTTCCCACTTGCTCATCATTCATTCTCTCATTACTCACTTTCTAACTTGCACGGATGAGCGTGCATGCTCACACACGTACACGCACCCCTCGTGCCCCGTCTTCTTGCACAGTTGCGTTTTCCCTCTGTAAGCCTCATCTGCCCTTTGAGAATGGATTTCTCTATGGAAGCCCTTGGCCCACGAAGATCCCCTAACTGCTTCAGCCAGCAGTAACCTCATCCTCCTCAGAACACATAAACTTCTCATCTACTCAGATGCAATGGAATCTGTCTGCTTTTTGAGAGCAGCTGGTGTGTTGAGCTCTGGCTTATTGTGTTCTTATTTCAGTGTTGAATTAAATGCGTGTGTGCGCTGGCCTTGCCTGTCTTTTTAGAGACGGAAGATCAAAGCATGGTGATTGTTTCAACTTCCATGTGTTATCCGTGATGAGCAGCAGGAGGCCACACATACCAGAGGCTGCAAAATAAATCGGTGGAAAGATGATGTTTAATACTTTGAACCACCAGTTAATCTGCTTGGAACCCTCTTCTCATATTCTAGGGGAAAGTTCTTTCTCTCTTTCCCTGTGTTCCTGCCTTACTCCACAGAACAGGGATTTAGGAAAACACACCAGGAGAGGAGAGCTAGAACTTGCCATTATCTCCGTGGATCTTTACTTCTCCTTGGGTGTGGTTATCGGGGGATGATGCAAGGTCAGTGGGTCACTGTCCTGGCTTTGGTCTGCTATTGCTGAGTATGCTGCTTCATCTGGCGGGAGATCTCTGCCAATGCAGGTGGGAAATAGAAATTCGTTTTTTTTTCGGATCCAAGACAAATTCACCAACTCAGCTTTATCAACAGCGAAGAAGATATTTTAGTCCCTGACATTTGCACCTGTTTTCAGTTTGTTACAATCGGAGAGGAAAAGTGAGTAAAGAACCCCAACACATGTCATAGAATTTTTCAACACATCTTGATTGCAATGGCAAAAGCAGACATTGTTTCAAAGTTACTCCCGATAATATTTGACTTTACATCTTGGAAATCTATATGATTCTTCCTGAGCCCTACCTCCTGATGAGCTATTTTTGTATCTGTTGCTAGGGAGAACAATTTTCTAGTCTAATATACGACAGACCCAGAACTTTCACGTGTCTGTTCTAACCAATCACAGAATGCACTGCTAACTATACAGAGGCAGCTCCTCACGTGTACATAATTTTGTTCCATAGGATGTCACATTCAAGTTCATGGCAAAGCAGAAATAACGCTGGCTGTATATCAAAGAAATGCCCTTTTAAAAAGAAATTTCACTTTAAAATCTCTACATCTCTTCCTACTGTATGGCAAAGGGAGCTATATCCAATCTCTTGTGATAGAACACGATGGAAGATTTTTTTAAAAACGAATGCAAATATACGTAAGACTAGGTCACTATACTGCACAGCAAAAATTGACACAACACTGTAAATCAACTATATCTTAGTAAAACCTTTTTAAGATGTCAAAACATAATATATATATAATATATATATTATATAAATATATATTATAAAAAATATATATAAAAACTCTACATCTCTGACACACAGACTATGGGTTTTTAACTATATCTTAGTAAAAATTTAAGATGTCAAAACATAATATATATATAATATATTATATATATTATATAAATATATATTATTAAAAATGTGTATATATAAAAACTCTATATCTCTGACACACAGACTATGGGTTTTGCCAGTCCCCACAGCATGTAGTAACATGTTCTGTGAAATCAGAGCTTGGTGTTTTTGGTTGTTTGTTTTTGTTTTTTGGCTTTTTTGTTGCTGTTGTTGCTGTTTTGTTTTGTTTTTTGTTTGTTTGTTTGTTTGGCAGACCAGATAGTCCCCTCTTCCAGGTGAAGCTGTGCCCTCTGACTTGGATGGATGTCCTCTGGACGAGAATGCCAAGTCCTTACCATTCCATCTGCTGAAACAGTGCTTGCTTTGGGTCACTAGAGGGATAGCAGTTCTATGCAGATCTTTCTTGGGAAGTGCGTTCCTGGAATTGAATCCAAAATCTGCTACCTACTGTCTGTGTGAACTTGGACAAATTACTTTAGCTTTCTATGCCACAAAACCTTCATCCATAGAAAGGGAATGATAAAAGAAAATTTTCACGTATTTTTACAGGAATTAAAAGTACAATCCTGCACACAGTGCCTGCCTAATACACTGTACCGTTGTATTAATCACAGTCGTATTGCTTGTTCTTACTGTTGCTTTTCGTTGCTGTTGTTATGAAATCCACACTCAGAAAGACATACCCTTTGACAGTTCTCTAGATAGGCGCTCCCCAAATATCCACTGACCTCCTCCATTCATCAGTTTGTTAACATAACATTATTCCCTAACTTTTCACTCTAGCAGTCATATCAATGACAGCTGGTCAGTCAGCTCAAAGCTATCACAGTCATGGCCGCAATTGTGGAAACTTTCATGGTGCTTAGTTGCATTTTCATCTTGGAATTATGGTTGTTATTAATAACTCATGCTTGTTTTTTTGTTCGTTTGTTTGTCTTTTTGCCTTATCTAGAGCCGCACCCGCTGCATACGGAGGTTCCCAGGCTAGGGGTCTAACAGGAGCTGTAGCCGCCGGCCTTCACCACAGCAATGGGGGATCCGAGCCGCGTCTGCGACCTACGCCACAGCTCACGGCAACGCCGGATCCTTAACCAACTGAGAGAGGCCAGGGATCGAACCCGCAACCTCACGGTTCTTACTCGGATTCGTTAACCACTGAGCCACTAAGGGAACTCCCAATAACTCATACTTGTTACAACCATTCATCCTTACCGTCAACTCACTGTGTTCCTAAGCTGGGTGACAGAGGAATCTAGAACTATCGAGAAATAGAAGCAGGAGAAGGGAGAGACGGCACTGTCGTGATCAAGCCAGAAATGTAACAGTAATATTGAACCCGGGGAACCACTGGCCTACAGGAGCCCAGTAGAGTATAGGCGGGGAGAGCATGGACCGGGGGACCAGCACCAGACAGCTCTCCGGCTGTACTCAGACCTCTGACCCAGGTAATTTTTAGCAGAGAGCAGAATGGGGCCCGTGAACTGGGCATGGCTGACCAAGGCCATGATTCTCCTTCCAATTCTCCACTCCAATCTGTGAAGCCTGGGTGATTCAGTTTCTCAGGGCAGCCTCATCAATAACCCCCATTCACCCTGAAGGGCTGTGACAGGATTTAGAGCAAATCATATAAACATGCCTTGAAGAAAAACATCAATCAGTATGACATCAATACTCCTCATGGATGGATAAATGCCCTTCAGAGCTCCAGTTTCCAAGAGTGCGGTAAAGTTGGATCCGGTAGTTCCATGTGCTGGAGAGCTGGCCAGTGCTCAATGGCCCACGGGGAGAGCTACAATTTTGAGAAAAATTCACTACTATGAATTATTAATGAATTCCCAGGAAATCATTCCCGAGGGCTATTTCCTGCATCTCAAGACGGGTTTTAAATGTCACTGTTTTGAACTGTGTAGTTGCTGACCAGTTTCAGTGGAATCATCTTAAGGAAAGCAGGATTCTTCTAAACCGAGAGAGGTGTTGAGCCTTCTGGGAAAATAACTAAAAGTCAAAATCAAAGTGGTGATATCAGACACATTGTCTCTTATTTTACTGGGAATATTTCTAATATTTGCCTATTAGGACAAAGCTATCCTCGTGCTTCTTTTTTTTTTTTTTTTTTTGTCTTTTTGCCTTTTTTATGTAGAGCCGCACCCACAGCATATGGAGGTTCCCAGGCTAGGGGTCTAACAGGAGCTGTAGCTGCCGGCCTACGCCACAGCCACAGCCACGCGGGATCTGAGCCACGTCTGCGACCTACACCACAGCTCACGGCAATGCCGGATCCTTAACCCACCGAGCAAGGGCAGGGATCGAACCCGCAACCTCATGGTTCCTAGTTGAATTCGTTAACCACTGAGCCACGAAGGGAACTCCTATCCTCGTGCTTCTTTAAAATATCTCCTTCTATCACCCGATTGGTTAGTGTTTGCCATAAGGGATGTTGGGTTTTTCCAAATGGTTTTTGTTGGTTTTAATTCCTCATGGAGTTTTGGGTGGAGGGCATGCAAGGACAGCTCCAGAGCCCCAGCCCTCCCAAAGCAAGAACTGACAGCATTTTGTCATATTGTTCCCGATGTTTTCTCTTAAAGACCAAGCAATTACTGCTGATGAAGTTCCACTTAACCAGCCCCCACCCCAGTCTTTGTCTCCCCACGGGGAAACTCTGTCCAACCTTTCTTTCCTCCTTTATTGAACTGTGGACTTCAACCACATTGTTTTGTATTTACATAAATTATATCATCCATATAATTACTGTCAATCATTCTTTCTAAATTTGAGTTCATTTTGACAGCACATTTTGTGAGAACTCATCATTCCACATGGATTTGAGGTTACTTCTACAGCCACACCAAAAATCTTTTTGTCTTATAATTCTGATACCCTGTGAATAATGACCTTTTGATATCTGAAATGTATTTCCAGTCATTTTTTAGCCTTTTTTTTTCCTTTTTATGGCCACAACTGAGGCATATGGAAGTTCCCTAGCTAGGGGTTGAATCAGAGCTGCAGCTGCTAGCCTACACCACAGTCACAGCAGCACTGGATCTGAGCCACATCTGTGACCTACACCACAGCTTGTGGCAACGCCAGATCCTTAACCCACTGAGCAAGGCCAGGGATTGAACCTACATCCTCATGGAGACAATCTTGGGTCCTTAACCCACTGAGCCACAGTGAGAACTCTCAATTTTTTTTTCTTTTTTAGGACCGCACCTGGGGCATATGGAACTTCCCAGACTAGGGATCAAATCACAGCTGTAGGCACTAGCCTGCACCACAGACACAGCAAGGCAGGATCTGAGCCTTATCTGTGACCTACACCACAGCTCATGGCAATGCCCAATCCCTGACCCGCTGAGCAAGAAATGGACTGAACCCACATCCTCGTGGATACTAGTCAGATTCATTTCCACTGGACCATAATGGGAACTCCCTATCCATTCATTTTTAAATGGCTTGTCAAAGGTTGCCTTTTTGTACTGATTAGTTCAAGCAAATAAACTGTATTGTTCAATAAAACCACCTTCATTTTCTCTACCATTTCATTATTTTGGGGCTTTTATCTATCTTAAGTATGGGTCTCTGTTAATCTGTTTCTTGGATTTCCTCTCACTGGCCTTGCCAACTGCTAAGAGACACATGGGGGTCCAAGTGTTCCCACTGCTTGTAAGTCCTCCTTTACACTTGGGATGTCCCCTGGGTTGGGGACATCTGTAGCCCATGGTCCTTCAGTATTAAGAAAGCCAGTGAGGAGTTCCCACTGTGGTGCAATGGGATTGGCTGTGTCTTGGGAGTGCTGGGATGCAGATTTGATCCCTGGCCCAGCATGGTGAGTTAGGGATCCAGTGTTGCCACAGCTGTGGCCTAGGTCTCAGCTGGGCCCGCATCTGATTCCTGGCCTCGGAACTCCGTATGCCTCAGAGAGGCAAAAAAGGAAGAAAAAAAGAAAGAAAGAAAAAAAAAAGCCAGTGAGGAGTTCCTGTCATGGCTCAGCAGAAATGAATCTGACTAGTATCCATGAAGACAGAGATTCAATCCCTGGCCTCAGTCATTGGGTTAAGGATCCGGCATTGCCATGAGCTGTGGTGTAGATCGCAGATATGGCTCAGATCTGGCGTTGCTGTGGCTGTGGTGTAGGCCAGAGGCTACAGCTCCAGTTGAACCCCTAGCTTGGGAACCTCCATATGCTGCAGGTGTGACCCTAAAAAGCTCCCCCCCCCCCAAAAAAATAAAGGAAGAAAGAAAGAAAAGAAAAGATAGCAATTTGAGAGGTTTTAAGACTCATTTTGTAAGAAACACCAGACTTGTTCAATAAGGATGTTCAGTTTAAAAATAAAAAAAAGTCAGAGAAAAAAATCAGAGTCCTGTGTCCACTTCTGCCCAGGAAAATATAGATAATAAAGTTCACACAACAAATGAATACACTAAATAACAGCTCACGTATCTCTGAAGGAAAACTTAGTGGAATAAACAATAGAACTCTGAAAACTATTCAACTTTCATCACAGAGACAACAAATTATAAATCATTAAAGAAAAGTTAGAAGGCATAGAAGATAGAAAGAAAAGGTGCAACAAAGCTCCAACGGAGAGAAAACAATATTTGAAGCAATAATATCTGAGAATGTTCCAGAACTAGTGAAAGATGTGAATCCTCCAGTTTGAAAATTCTGTATCCTTCGTCTGGATTTTAGTGGTAAAACTGATTTTCTTGCTAGAAACTAACAGCGTTTTTTTCATATTTTTTATGAGAACATAGCATTTAAAAATAGAACAAGTTCAATGGGTGTTTCGTGTTTCTGAAGGTAAATTTTTATGTTCATCCTCTTGGAGATCAGTAGTTGTGCAGGTGAAGAGAAAGCTAGATGGAGCTCACATCTTACCAGCTGGAGTTCTTCTCAGTGCCTGATTTAGAGCAGAGGCAGTTTCCTTTGTTGAAAGTTTTATGAGTATTTCGGGAAGACAGTTGTAATTAACTGGTGTGAGGGCAACAGCAGCTCCATTCTGCATCACGATCGTGTATTGGGGCCAAGGCTTTGTCAGCCTTTGGTACGTTTGGCAGATTCCAATTTAGAACACTGAGAAATGATTTTCTACACTTGTGATTAAATGCGTTTCCTAATTAACAAATATTTGTCAGTGAAAATTACAGAAGTTGCATGATGGAAGATAATGTGAGAAAAAGAATATATATATGTAAATGTATATACATATATATATACACACGTATGACTGGGTCACTTTGCTTTTGCTGTACAGTAGAAATTGACAGAACACTGTATATCAACTATAATGGAAAAAATAAAAATCATAAAAGAAAAAGAAAATTCTAGAAGCTTAATAAGCTATAGCTTTTACACATTTGTCATGGAATTATTTGTATTTCCCCTTGTGAAAATGCCTTGACTCTTTTCAAAATTACATTGAACCTCATTCTTTCTCAAAACAGGATTTCCCTACAATATATTAAAAACTAAATTACAAACACATGAATGAACAAAGTGAGCTCGGGAGAACTGGGTATGGTAGGGCAGAAGCTGCTGATCTGGGTAATTGTGTTAATCAAAATTACTAAAATGGAGTTCCAGATATGGCTTAGCCGTAATGAACCCAACTAGTACCCGTGATGATGCAGGTTCAATCCCTGGCCTTGATCGGTGGGTTAAGGATCTGGGGTTGTCATGAGCTGTGGTGTTGGTCAAAGACATGGCTAGGATCCTACATTGCTGTGGTTGTGGTATAGGCTGGCAGCTAGCTGTAGCTCCAATTTGTGGTGTAGGCTGGGGACTTCCATAACCGTGGGTGTGGCCCTAAAAAGACAAAAAAAAAAAAAAATTACCAAAATGAACTCTAGCCAGTGGTTCCCAGAACTGGTAGGCCATCAGAACTGAGTAGGGTTCTTTGTCCCACTATGAACCATCTGAATCAAGACCTCTGAGTGGTGGGAAAGAGAAGTTTTTATTTTTAATAAGGTCCTGAGGACCAGCAAGATTGGTAGTGATTCTCAACCATGTTTCCCATTGAGAGAACGTTTTAAAACATCAATGTTCGGGCCACATGTCAAATCATTTAAAATAGAATTTTAGGGACTAGAACCCAAGCACTGATATTTTAAAAGTTCTTTGGGTGATTCTAAAATCTCAAAGAGATTGAGAATCATTACATAGAATAAAGTCATCGGTTCAAAAATTCTGTAAAACATCAATATTGTTTGAGTGGCAATGAAAAGAAATCTCATTTACCTCTAAAACTAGGACAAATACATTCCTGGAATTAAAATATTTAAATTATGTTGAGGCCTTGCTCAGTGGGTTAAGGATCCTGTGTTGCCGTGAACTGTGGTGTAGGTCGCAGATGTGGCTCAGATCTGGCATTGCTGTGGCTGTGGTGTAGGCCAGCGGCTACAGCTCTAATTCAGACCCTAGCCTGAGAACTTCCGTATGTCACGGGTGTGACCCTAAAAAGACCAAAAAAAAATGAAATTAAAATAAAAAATAATATGTTTTTATATTTTTAGTCTATCTGCTAATCCCACCAACGAGATGTTTCATCATTCCTTGCAAGGTTTATAAGGACGTATTAAAACCTATCACTAGTTTTCTTTTAGATGTATACTTATAACCACGTGGTTAACAATCAGGCTTTTCCTAGGAGCAATTAAATAAACTTTTTTAAGTCAATAAGTATGCTTTAGCTGAAAAATGAAGTTACTAAAATCATGAACAATTATGTGAGCATTTGTAAAATCTTTTTTAAGTGAGGTGTTAAAGGAGATTTACAGAAACATCAATATCCACAATTTGCCACTTTGTTCATGTTAAAGCATTTTTTTTTTTTTGGTCTTTTTAGGGCCATAGTGGTGGCATATGGAGGTTGCCAGGCTAGGGGTTAAATTGGATCTGCAGCCGCTGGCCCACACCAAAGTAAAAACAAAATTGACATAATTAACATGGGAAGTAGTATGACTATAAAGCGGGTTCAAATAGTATTTGAAAAGAAGGCTCGGAGTTCCCGTCATGGCGCAGTGGTTAATGAATCCGACAAGGAACCATGAGGTTGCGGGTTCAATCCCTGGCCTTGCTCAGTGGGTTAAGGATCTGGCATTGCCATGAGCAGTGGTGTAGCTTGCAGACGCAGCTCGGATCCTGCATTGTAGGCCGGCGGCTATAGCTCCAATCGGACCCTAGCCTGGGAACCTCCACATGCCAGGGATGCAGCCCTAAAATGACCAAAAAAGAAAGAAAAGGGAAAAGAAGGCTCACTGTAGACAATTTAATAAAAGAATGGTAGCCTATGATGGCAAGTTATATATAGAACTCTTAACATCTTGCTGGCCAATAAATTGTATCTCCGGGCATTATCTTTTCTATGAGACTATATTCATCTCTTTGAGTCAAAAATCTCTAAGTTAGCTGTGACTTCATTAAGTCTGGGACCATTAGCTAGGTGTGAGCAAAGTCCACTCTGCTCAATAATCCTTGGAAAATTTGGTTAAACTGTCTT
The DNA here is from genome assembly GCA_004024745.2 of Catagonus wagneri. NCBI lineage: Eukaryota > Metazoa > Chordata > Mammalia > Artiodactyla > Tayassuidae > Catagonus > Catagonus wagneri. Next base: position 1,858,646 of record PVHT020002421.1, read on the forward strand.
CAAGGAGTATTGATGAACAAGCCACTCACGTTTGTCTTATGTTCAGGTTTTCAATAATTTTCTGATCCTCCCTGAATTTATCAGCCTCGACTTAATTTTATTCTCCTTAAGCCACTTTCAAAGGAAACATTTTACAAAGCTAAGATAAAAGATGCAGCTATCTTGGCACTACTAGCAGGAAACCCATGACACACGTAAAGGATGGATGGAGGACCACATTTCCTGACTTGGTCTTAGACATCTTCACTCAGCACAAGGCAGCTGCTACCTACCTACTTGGGACAGGTGACCAAATCTCCTTCCAGGTAAGTTTTAAGGTGCGATTTAGATCCTGGGGTTGTTGCCAGTCTGTGGTGTTACATGGAGTTAAGTATCACCCATTCAGCTTTCTTCCCGCTGCCACCTCCATTGGAGAAAGCTTGTGCTTATAAATGCCGAACTTAGGAAGGCAGACTTCAGGCTTCTCTCCTGCATTCTCCGTAGCTGCCTCTTGTTTTTTCGTGATTCAACAGAAGAAGTAAAAGAACATGCTGGTGACAAAGAGGACTGGCTTTCTGCAAATCAATTCTTCATTGATCTTGTTTTTTGTGCATTACGGTACCATCTTCCTGTTGGGTGGCTGAGAGTCCCAAACAATTAAGTTTCTTAGTAACATTTTTTTTTTTGTCTTTTTTTGGCTTATCTAGGGCCGCACCTGCAGCATATGGAGGTTCCCAGGCTAGGGGTCTAACAGGAGCTGTAGCTGTTGGCCTTCGCCACAGCCAGCAACGCGGGATCCGAGCTGCGTCTGTGACCTACACCACAGCTCACGGCAACGCCGGATCCTTAACCCACTGAGCAAGGCCAGGGATCGAACACGCAACCTCATGGTTCCTAGTCGGATTCGTTAACCACTGAGCCACGACGGGAACTCCTCTTAGTAACATTTTAGAGTAACTGATTAATATGCTATTTTATTAAGTGGGTTGTACTTATATATTCCTCACGTATTAAAATTTATTTAGTTTCCTTCCCACTGATACTTTGCCTTCCTCCAGCCTGGTATTCCCCCTCTTTCCTCACTGCAGTGATTCCTCCTACTTTCACCCCCTTCAGCCCTACCTTCCAGACAAGCCCCCTACCTGCACCCTATTCTGCTCCCCATTACCCGCTTCGGGACCCACCCCCGTCTCTCCACATTCTCCAACACCTCCCTAGCTTTGCCTCCAGGCACGGTTCCCTCGGATTTCTCATCCAGACTGGACTGACTCAGAAAGTTGATTGCTTAAGTCCCCGGAGAGCGTCTCAGAATCGTCTTGCTACTATAGAAAACCGTACACTTACACATTTCTCCATTAACAAAAGGATCATATACTCTTAGTCTATGTTTTAAGGTTGAACTTTGACTAACAGTAAAGAGCTAATCACAGAACTGGTAAATAATAAAACTGCTGGAAAGGACGTTAGCCTAAGATAGACTATCAGTCTATCAGTGATTAAGAACTGACTTAAGACTTCCAGGAAGGATACCAGCATAAGTGTCCATTTATAAATCTCCTTAAATGAACTTTGAAGAAAATAACTGCCTCTGGTTTAACCAAAAAATGACTATCGCCTCATACTGACAACTTCAAAGCACTTTGCACCTGCTATAATAATACTTTATTTTTTTTTATAATAACATTTTAGAACCAATTGGAAGAAAGTGTTTGGAGCTGATTAAATCCTTATGATGCCACGCATGATTTGGCATCTCAGGATTAAGCTTAATGAATCCACCACCCCAGCCATGCAGCACAGACGCAATATGTAAGCGGGCAGCAGGCACTGATTAGGGAACACCCCTTACTCAGATTGCCAATGAGGGAATGCGGGAACTTAGGGGAAAGATCATGCAAGCAACTGTTTTAAGACTGCTGTGTCTCCCTAAATTAAAAAATAAATAAATAAGATTGGATCCAAGCCAACAATCTAGCTTCCGACCAAAGGCAACCCTGTGGAAGAAAGCGCTCACTGACCCAGCAAGTAAAAGCCCTGTCAACTGTGAGCAATTGCTCTGAACCAAATTTACCAAATCAACCTGCTCAACCGGAAGTGGGGAACAAAAGGCAACCCACATCCAAGTGCAAATACATCTGTAAACAGATGCTCAGACTCACCGAGAATGCAAACTGAGTAAGAAGAAGACATTTTCACTCATCCTCTTGGCCAAAAAAAAAAATATATATATATATATATATATCATTACTGAGCTGTGATAACAGCAAGAATCGTGCAAGGGCCCTCTCTTCAAAAGATATTGGTCGTTCTATAAACGGTGGAAACCTCACAGCAAAGAAGTCTTACTTCATGCATCAAATTTTAAAATAGGCCTGCCTTTTTTGAGTGTGCAATTCAATTTCCAGTTAACCTTCAGTATAATCACATGTGAGTATATGGAGCCATATATATAAATATTTGCTGCATCTATCAATAAGCAAATGCTTGCAAAGTAGACCGTACATCTTTATTTTAGGTGACTGTTCAAAAGAAAGAGGTAGATCTCTTTGTACTGGACTGACTGTCTTCCTAAGATATAATCTAAAGTAAAATTAGAAAGTTTCAGAACAATGTATTTATTCAAGTAAAATGTACTCACAGATGTACAAATGTATCACTAGATGTGCACGTATATAAAAATGTAAGGAGAGTCCCCACCATGGCTCCGTGGAAAGGAAAATTTGACTAACATCCATGAAGATGAAGATTCGATCCCTGGCCTCGCTCTGCAGGTTAAGGATCCAGCGTTGTGGTGGACTGTGGTATAGGTCACAGACATGGCTCAGATCCTGCATTGCTGTGTGGTGTAGGCCAGCAGCTGCAGCTCCAACTCGACCCCTACCCTGAGAACTTCCATATGCCATGGGTGTGGCCCTAAAAAGACAAAAATAAATAAATAAAGGAAGGAAGGATGAAAGCCAAATTTATGACTGTGAAAACCTCCAGAGGAGTTTCTGTTGTGGCTCAGTAGGTTAAGAAACCTATGTTGTCTCTGTGAGGATGCAGGTTTCGATCCTTGGCCTCGCTCAGTGGGTTAAGGACCCACAAGCTATGGCATAGGTCTCAGATGTAGCTCAGATACAGGGATGCTGTGGCTGTGGCTGTGGTGCAGGCCGCCAGCTGCAGCTCTATTCAAGCCCTAGCCTGGGAACTTCCGTATGCCACAGGGGTGGCCATAATAAAAAAAAAGGAAAAGAAAAAGAAAATCTCCAGGGAGTAAGAGCAAGAGCTGAAGAGGAAATTTCCATTTTTCTGCATTTTTATTTTGTGTTTTTGCATATTTTATAAAATTTGAATGCATTCACAAATTATATATAATTAAAAATTAAAAGTATATAATTACAAAATATATATATAGTGAGAAGTGTGGCAAAAAAAAAAGTTTAATAAAAAATGCTAGGAATTCTTTTCCTGAAAACTTAATAATGCAGTTAAATGGGTATAAGTACTAATCAGAATAAAAGAGATAACATAGATATCAATGAGGAATATTTTAAAATTATTTTAAAATGAACATTTTAAAATAATCAAAAATCAAACTAATTCTAACAGAATGCTTTGCAAGAAGTTATAAGAATAATAAACACTTACCTTGCAACTATTATGTGTCAGGGACTATTTATAAGTTTTACAAATATTAATTTGTGGAAACTTCATGAGACAGGTGTCATTGTCCCTATTTTACAGAAGAGAAAAATGAGGCACAGAGGGTTCTTATAATTTCTATGATGACACAGAGTTTAAGTAACAGAGATCAGACCTGAAGTCTATAACTATGGCTTCAGAGTCTTCACTCTTAAATTCTGTGGTCTAGCACTTCCCTCACTTAGTAAAATAGGAATAGAACAGTACATTGTGAACATGATTCAAATAAGATATCGAACAAACCAGCAGAAAGTACTCTGTTTCATTATAAAACATCAAATGCTTGTCCACTGCCACCAGTTACAACACAAATTCCCCAGCCACATGCCAACGAAATCTAGCAAGAGAATAAAATAAGATAGAATTATATTAGAAAGAAGATAGTAAAGTGGTCATTACTTGCAAATGACAGAACGGAATAACTGAGAAAAAAATTATGACAAATAACTGAGATGGTTATAAACCAAAAGTCAGTTTATAACAAACCAAAATTGATACATAAAATTCTATTTTATTTATTTACTTATGTATTTTTTATTTATTTTGTTTATTTATTTATTTATTTATTTATTTAATGCTTTTTAGGGCTTCACTCATGGCATATGGAGGTTCCCAGACTAGGGAATCAGAGCTACAGCTGCCAGCCTATGCCACAGACACAGCAACATCAGATCCCAGCCTCATCCATGATCTACACCACAGCTCATGGCGATGCCAGATCCTTAACCCACTGAGCACTGGCCAGGGATTGAACCCCCAATTTCATGGTTCCTAGTCGGATTCATTAACTGTTGCACCACAATGGGAACTCCAAAATTATCTTTTATTAATTACGTTCTCTGAAGCTACCTCTGTCTTAACACTTTGTCTTTGTTCCTTCGTAAATCATTTTAAGGTTGCTATATAGAATGTTTGGAATATAAGGAGCTAAATAAGGTATGGGCTATATTAAACATACATTGCTTTATAATGAAAGTTATACTTTTAAGGTTATCCTTTTGGTAGGATGAATCATCTTAACAGTCAAAATTGTTTCCTTAGCCTTGGTTGTTCCAGTATTATGATCACAATTAATTAACTAATTCTGGTTAAAACTGTGTTTAGCCTGATAATATTAACAGTAGAAAGGGAATTTGGCTAGCAGGTATGAGATGGCCTTTTGATTTCATCCCTACTAAGGACTCACTCTTGCTACTTTACTGAGCAAATGCTAATTTTATCAAACAAAATCATATGTCAAAATAGCCAGAGAGCTATGAATTCTTATATTAACAAAATGTTTATTATTCTTATTATTCTTCATTTTATTAGTAAAAGACATAATTTTACGACTGACTCTTTTTTTTTTTGCTATTTCCGTACATATGTATTTTCAAACTTGTGCAATTAATGTGATACTTATATTAGAGATAAGATAAAATTTCAGTTGTGTTTTCCTGTCATGAGGTAGTAATCAAGAACGGTCCACCAGATCCATACAAAATAGGGCATTCCACAAGTATTTGGACCAAACTAGTAAATTTTTTCTTTTTTGTATATCTTGATCATTCTGCTTTTTCAGAGTTGCGGCACAAACTGGATTAATAACAAAGAATAATCGGCACTCTAGTAGGGCATTTAGAGCCTGACTGCCCGAATCTAACGCCTGACTCCCTAGTCACGTGACTTCACAAGATACTAAACCTCTCAGCCTCCCTTCCTTATCTGTAAAATGGGGGCAAGCATATCTAGCTCCACGGGTGGGCGCGAGGTTTGAATAAATTAATTTGAGTGCAATGTTCAGAAGATTCCTGACAGGTGGCAAGCATGTAATAAGCTATTCTTACTCTTGTCATCATTATCTTTTCGTGGAGTAAATTACCTGAAAACAGTTCTGTATACATAGTATATGAAGGAATTCTTTTTTTTTTTTTTTGTCTTTTTATCTTTTTTTATCTAGGGCCACACCCATGGCATATGGAGGTTCCCAGGCTAGGGTTCTAACAGGAGCTGTAGCCGCCGGCCTTCGCCACAGCCACAGCAACATGGGATCCGAGCCGCGTCTGCGACCTACACCACAGCTCACGGCAACGCTGGATCCTTAACCCACTGAGAAAGGCCAGGGATCGAACCCGCAACCTCATGGTTCCTAGTCGGATTCGTTAACCACTGAGTCACGACGGGAACTCCTGAAGGAATTCTTATAAAGACTTTAGTGGTGATTAATCACCTTATGAGCTATCCTCATTCGAATTCATACCTTAAGCTTAGGTAATTAATACGTTTCCTTATTGGCACAATTGCACATATTTCGGACGTTACTAGAAGGAGTGGGTTGGTTGATCTCACCATCTTTCCATAAACAGGGCACAGGAGACCAAGCTCCCAGGCCCTGTGCCTGCTGAGCCTGTACCTCTCCTTCAGGCTGCATCTTGCCACCCAACCAGGTATAAGTCCTTTGCAGCTGAGTGCCACTGGAATCCGGATGTCACCTTCAAGGAAAACCCTTCACACCGTGTGCTCCATGGTTCTGGGGGAAGTCAGTGTGGACCTTACACCCGTTCTCTAGTCCATATTTGTATCTTTGACTGAATGTGTGCTGAAACCTGCTCTCACGTTGGCTCATTTCAGGGGTGCCAGGGCTGCAGAGGTGGGCGCTGTAAATGTCAGCCCCAACTGAGGCTCACCAAAATAACCTGCCGTTATCCAGAGTACCAAATTGCCAGGGACTGGATGGCCACTTTCTCGGGCTCCACGCCAGGCACTTTGCTCACGGGGAGTTTTCATAGGTACCCTGCAAAGTCAGTGGCTCCGTTTCTCATTTTATGGACAAGGACCCTACAGTCAGAGAGAAGCACAGGGAGACCAGACTGATGAAGTACAAGAGCAGGATTTGTACCCAGGTCAGACCAGAAACCCCGAGCCCTTAATCGGTGTACGATTTCTTATTCACACAATGCTGAAACCTCATGGGCTATTTCATAGCCTCTTAAACAGTGGGCTTTTGTCATCACTGATGTTAAACAGATTACATGCTATATAGAGATCTGTTGCTGTGTTTCTACAAAACACATCCTTTCATTTTAGGAAGCGCTTGCTCTCTGAACATGCTTTAGTCTTTTCCCCAAAATGGTACTTGATCCCGATTCGTGGAGCACATTCATTCACTTTAATGGTTGTTGCTGGGAGTTCCCGTCGTGGCTCAGTGCTTAACGAATCCGACTAGGAACCACGAGGTTGTGGGTTCGATCCCTGGCCTTGCTCCATGGGTTAAGGATCTGGCATTGCCGTGAGCTGTGGTGTAGGTTGCAGATGGCGGCTCGGATCCTGCGTTGCTGTGGCTGTGGCGAAGGCCGGCAGCTACAGTTCCTCTTAGACCCCTAGCCTGGGAACCTCCATATGCCGCGGGTGCGGCCCTAGATAAGCCAAAAAGACAAAAATAAAATTAAAAAAAAAAAATGGTTGTTGCTGAGTTTATCTGCTTCCTTAGGGAGGTTTCAGCTCATCTTAGTTTGGGCTAAGGTACTATCCTTAGTAAATTGTTAAGCAGCTGAAAATTCTTTCTTTTTGAAACATTGAAAGCAAAAGGGAATGCTTCTTGGCCCAGTATCATTCAATTAACTGATGTGGGATGGATCTGGGAACCCCTCCCACTGTTTTGTCAACACCCAGCTTCATGCTGCAAGGAAGGAAATGATTTTGTTTTTATATTCTTTCTTGTACACAAGAAAAGACTTCTATGGATCGTTTTCACAAAAGGCTAACCCGTATCATCTTTGCTAACCATTATTTTTTTTCATCTTGACCATCAGATCATTTGATGTTTCTTTTTTGCTGGACAATTCCATGAAGGGTTTTGTGAAGCAGAACCTTCTAGTAGATTTCCCACTAGTACAAGTAAAATGTGTTAATTATGAAACCTCTCTCTAGTTAGTGTTTGGAGGAATATGAAGCAGGAGGGAAATGATGGTTTTTGTTCTCAAAAATACCGTAAGAGGATATGCAATAATTTTCAAGTTGCGTGAGTGGAAAACCAAAGGAATAGGTGAGTCGTGAAAAATAATCTGTTTAAGTCATTTATATTTAAAGATACTTCAAGCAACTGGAATTTATTTAAGGCTGCATGGACATATGGTGTCATTCAATTAAGTCTTTGGCATTTGCTTCAATATGGTTACTGAACCTGTCACTTAAAAAAACAACCTGCTGTGAAAAAGTTACTTACACAGAAAGTAATTGCCAGTGGGTAAATTGTGCGCGTGTGTGTGTGTGTGTGTGTGTGTGTGTGAAGTAATTACCCTGGATAACTTTTTTTTTACAGAAAAGATTAAAGTCAATTTCCTGAATGCCAGCTTGCTTTTATCCATTGAGAACGTGAACAAGAACTCAAGGGGGTTTGAAAAATGACCACCTTTAAGAGAGACGGTGTCCCCTTTTCAGTTTAAATCCCGCCATGGTCTTCCCACCGCAAACAAACTAGATACGAAACCTCATGGTGGCTTTACAAGGCTCCAGGTGACTTGCCCCTCAGCCCCCGTGAGCTGCTTTCCTTGGTCTTCTCTGTCCTCTCCTACTGCAGCAGCATCGGTGTCTTTGCAGCTGCTTGAACCCCACAGGCAAACAGTGTTGCAAACACTCTCTGAAAAGCTCTTCCCCCACAGAGCTGCAAGGCCCACTCTCTCGACAATTCAAGTCACTGTCCCAGATGTGCAGTCTCCATAAGGCGCTTTACAAACTCTCAATATTCCTCACCTCCTATCTGCTTTATTTCTGCACATTCTCACCTATTACCTATTTTACTTATCACATGGATGGTCCCCTTTCCATCTCAGAATGGGAACCTGATAAAGAGAGGAATTTCTCTCTTCCTTGCTAACTGCTGTAGCCACCACACCTGAAATAGTACCTCGCCCACACACACATCAGGGACCTAATGAATACCTGTTGAATGAAAAAAGTGAATTAATAAATCCAAAACTATGTTATTTTCACATCCACATGATTCACAGTCTTTTAATATCTTTGACTGGAAGAAAGCTAATTAACAAGGTTTGAAATGACAACAGGGAAGGCTACTTTTTAGAAAAAAAATGAGCTTCAGAAATGAAAAAAATAATAGCAAAGAGAATTTTTTAAAGGTTTACAGAACAGGAGTTTCCGTTGTGGCTCTGTGGTTAACGAATCCGACTAAGAACCATGAGGTTGTGGGTTCGATCCCTGGCCTTGCTCAGTGGGTTAAGGATCCGGCGTTGCCGTGAGCTGTGGTGTAGGGGGCAGACGCGGCTCGGATCCGGCGTTGCTGTGGCTGTGGCGAAGGCCGGCGGCTACAGCTCCTGTTAGACCCCTAGCCTGGGAACCTCCGTATGCCATGGTGCGGACCTTGATAAGGCAAAAAGACAAAAAAATAAATAAAAAAATAAAGGTTTACAGAACCGAATGTTGTAAATTTTGTGAAAAATTGACTGTTTTAATAACGAATGGAAACCCATCCACAAGCACACTTGTTCCAGGTGGATGCTTTTAACCATCTTCTAGGAATCAATGGAGTATCCTTCCTTAGGCAATTAGATAACATTTTGTTTTTTTTTTGTTTTTTTTGTGAGTTTTTTTTTAATCTTTTTGCCTTATCTAGGGCCGCACCCGCAGCATATGGAGGTTCCCAGGCTAGGGGTCTAACAGGAGCTGTAGCCGCCGGCCTACACCACAGCCACAGCAACGCGGGATCCAAGCCGTGTCTGCGACCTACACCACAGCTCACGCCACGCCGGATCCTTAACCCACTGAGCGAGGCCAGGGATCGAACCCGCAACCTCATGGTTCCTAGTCGAATTCGTTAAGCATTGAGCCACGATGGGAACTCCTGGATAACATTTTGAATTCTGGAATATTTGATTCCTAGGTAATTCATTGCCAGCCAAGCTAATCAACTAGCCTCAGTGGCTTAAAAATTGTTTGATTCACCTTTTCCGAGCCAAGAATGCCCAGAAACTCTTCCTTCTATAAAATATGTGATGCTAATCATTGAGAAATGATTCTCTCAGTTGTCCAAGGGAGTAATTTATTAGGATTAAAACACCATAGGTATTGGAGTTGATGTTGTGGCTCAGTGACAAAGAACCCTACTAGTATCCACAAGGACTTGGGTTCGATTCCTGGCCTCACTCACTGGGTTAAGGATCCGGCATTTCTGTGAGCTGTGGTGTAGGTCACAGACCAGCTTGGATCCAGTAGTGTTGTGGCTGTGGTCTAGACAGGCAGCTACAGCTCCGATTCAACCCCTAGTCTGCAGACCTCCGTATGCCACAAGAATGGCCCTCAAAAACCAAAAAAAAAAAAAAAAGAAGAAGAAGAATCCTATTACTAGAAGAGCTAAAAGTGTACAGTCGAATTTTGACAGTTTGAAGGAGCATCAAAATAGTAATAATAATAAAAAAGGCAAAGTTAAATTGATGAGATCATGAACTCATAATGACCCAGAAAAGAAACATTCATATCAAATGGAAAAATAATTATAATAAAAGGATGAATATGATACTTTTAATTTACTTTTTTGTTTTTTTGACTTTTTTTTTTTCTTTAGGGTCACACCTGTGGCATATGAAGGTTCTCCGGCTAAGGGTTGAATTGGAGCTATAGCTGCCAGTCTATGCCACAGCCACAGCAATGCCAGATCCCAGCTATGTCTGCGAGCTACAGCACAGCCCATGGCAATGCCAGATCCTTAACCCACTGAGCAAGGCCAGGGATCGAACCTGCATCCTCATGGATGCTAGTCCTGTTCATTACTGCTGAGCCACAACAGGAACTCCTACTATTGATTTTAAAAAGATGGTGGACATGTATGCATGTTGCTATTTGGTTTTATCGATTTCATCCATGTGGATGACCAACCAATAGTCCTGGGAAAAACAGAAACACACTCAAAATATTTCTGTTGAACAAGTGATAGGACACTAAGGCTGCTCCACCAGAGGCCAGCATAGTGCTTGCTCCAGGCAACCAAGTGGATTTCATCAGAAAATCTCAACACTAACAGCAGCCACATCTAAATCAGTGCCGTGTAAAGAAATACAATGTGAGCCACATGGGTAGGTTAAAATGTTCTAGGGACTCCACTTTTTAAAAAGTGAAAGGAAACAGGTGAAATTAATTTTTAACAACTTCTTTCATTTATCCCAGTATCCACTGTACATACACATACACGTATTGATGAACATAAGTACCTGTAATATAACGCACCTGTTCACAGGAAATAAAGCACATAATGAATATATTTATGTGAAATATCACGATTTATACACATACATTATCATTCGCACATGTGGCACTAGGCACATTTTAAGTGCACGGCAATCCCAGGTGGCCAAGCAGCCTTATTCCTTTTCTTACGGGAGTCATAAGGATATAGGCGTCCCAGGAAAAGCTTGAGAAATATCCACAGGAAGGCGCAATAACAGCAAAGGAGAGGAAGCAAGGACTCCACAATCGTTTATTGTCATTGTCATAGGAAACCTGTGTTCAATATTTATCCTGGACCTGTTTTATTACAAGTTATCTGTTCCCTGCCTTTCAATTTGGCTTTAGACAATGTATACATGTTTACAACGTGTGTGTATGTGTATGTATTTGCAATTATATACATGATATATATATATATATATAAATAAAATGTACACTGCAGACTTAGGGAACCGTCTGGAGGATGGAAGGAAGATTGTGGAGTAGGGTAGAGTCCAGTTGTAAAAGAGTTTCTTTGAATTTCTGATCATTCAGTCAAACTCTCCTAATTTTTCAGAAGTCTCACACCTGGGCAGCCCCTGGTGGCTGAAGTATTGACCCCGAAGTTTGTTTTTTTTTCTTAATTATATTTGAAGACAGTTGAAAACTTCTCCAACTTTCTATCATGTGACCGTTTTCTCAAAGACAACTGTCCTTGGACCTGACCTTCAACCCGTTGTCAGTTGACCAGCAACACAGACTTGAATCTTCCACTAGCTACTTCTCTTTACTCAATATACCCTTTTTAAATTACATTGAAAATTTATTCACAGTTTAGCCAAGGGCTATTTCTTTATATTTAGCGACACGCAGGGCAATTTATCAAAGTAACAGCAACTCTCTTGGAAGCCTAGAAGCCTGCAATTCATTATTTGAAAAATGGAACCTAAGCAATACTTTACAGTGTTAGCGGGGATGCAAATTTCTCTTAATCAGAAACCAAAGAGTCTGAAAAACAGGCAAAGCAAGGGTCTCCTTGTGTTCCTCACAAGGGAGTCACGATATGGTAGATCAACTGTACTTCAATTTAAAAAATATTTTTGTTATAGCCTTTAGTTGTTATTTTAAATTTTAACGTAAAAATTTCAGTCATTCTTAACCTTCAGTCAATAAAAGAAATCGGATTCACGCTTTTCCTTTTTCTGCATAAAGCACAAATTTCTAAAACACATAAGCAGATCTATGTTATATCAGGGTATTAAAATTTCTCAGGCATGGTGATTAGGTAAAAAGTAGCTCAACGGGCTTTTGGCCTGCGCTCCAGGGTGGGGATGGATGGTGCTGGAAATGAGGAAAATAGGTGGAGAAATGCCCACTAGAGAAAGACACTCAAAAAGGCCAGGGTGCCTCCTGGCAGCACACAGCAAGACAACAGAGCCACAGAACAGTCTGACAGTCTGAGACTTGGTTTCTGCCACTCGCCAGCCTCTACCCCCCTCCCTGGCCGCAGCATCTTTCTTCTCAAGGATCGGAGCCCTGGTTCTACTGCTCTGATGTTTGCTGTATTAGCGTCATTCTTGGAGGCTGCACTGTTTTCTCCAGCTCTTCAATTTCTTGTCTATTTCATCTTCCCCAAATGTAAGGTAATACTAGCAGTAATGCAATAAGTTCATGTAATACCAGCATTACGCAAAGATCAGAAACAGAATTTGAGATGTTTGAGATATCCTCTCAAAATTAAAAAGTTAGTGAACTTCTCTAATCTCTCTCTCTTTCCACTGACATGTAATAAATGAACTGAATTTGGCTTGGATCCCTCTTGTCCATGAGTTTATAATTTTTCTAAATATGAATGTATTTACAGTACATCAAGTAATACTATGTGTGGTTACAAATGGAATTTTTTTTCTTTCTTTCCTTTTTTTTTTGCTTCTTAGGGCTGTACTTGTGACTGTGGAAGTTCCCAGGCTAGGGGTCAAACTGGAACTGCAGCTGCCAACCACAGCCATAGCAGCTCGGGAGCCAAGCCATGTCTGTGACCTACATCACAGCTCACTGTAACACTGGAACCATAACCCACGGAGCAAGGCCAGGGATTGAACCCACATCCTCATTAATGCTAGTTGTGTTTTTTACCACTGAGCCACAATGGGAACTCCACAAGTGGAATTTTTTTTGAATGAATAATCATTGATAGTGGTTCCCACAGTTTGGATAAAAGTAAGCTTCTGGGCTGGGTTCTTCCTATGGGCTGGACTTCTCTGACTTCATCTTGATGACCTGTTGGTACAGACTCTCTTCTGTGCTTTAGTAGTTTGGTCATCAAGAAATGTACTAAATGTAGTCATTTTTATCTTGAGACTAAAAACACAGTTTTTTGAAAAAGATTTCACAGAGTTTCCATTGTGGCTCAGCAGTAAAACAAACAAACAAACTAATAAACAGAACAAACCCAACTGGTATCCATGAGGACTTGGGTTCGATCCCTCCCCTCACTCGGTGGGTTAAGGATCCTGGATTGCTGTGAGCTGTGGTAAAGGTTGCAGACCTGGCTCAGATCCCACGTTGCTGTGGCTGTGGTGTAAGCTGGCAGCTGTAGCTCCGATTAGACCCTTAGCCTGGGAACCATATGCCATGGGTGCAACCCTAAAAAAAAAACAGAAAAAAAAGACTTCAAAGTTTAGGTTTTACCTGTAGAGAGAGAAGCTGAGCCCGTTTACATGGGGGTGTGGGTGGGGGCTGGCCTGAAACATTCTTCCCTGCAAGCAGGTGGTCTGTAGACAATACCTGCATTAGCAAGACAGACAACAGGTGGGGCAGGGCAGAGTGGCATACATTAAAGAGAGCATCACCCTCAATTTGCATCTGTATGATTTAGATGCACACAAATAGACACGCTGAGAACCGCACAGACTCCGGATAATTGTTTCCTCCTAATGCAGAGTATGGTGACAACATCTTCTGTCAAATCCACACTCTCACAGCAAGAGCCTCTTGTTCCAAAGTCATTATTTAAGGACGTTGTAGTCACTATGGAACTCCTAAAAGAAATCTCCCATCTCCCTGATTGCCAATTCCCAAATCCCGTGTCCTTTAGCAAAAGAAAACCCAGGGGCCATTTTTCTGCCCCTGAGACTCTTCTTTGCACCTCTGCATGTGTCTGGTAATAGCTTGTCACCTGGGGGCCTTCTGGAGATGACATGTATTGGTTCACAGTCTCTCACCACCCACACTGTCATAGAAGATCAGAAATGGGGGGCCTGTGACTCATCTGGCACATCTGAGGTTGTTTTCCTTCATACTTAGAGACATGTGCATGGGACGTTGGAGTGGTCCTGATGGGTTGAGAGGGGCTTGGAGGAAGGTGCCGGCTGTGACATCATCCCCAAGACCCCCTGCAGGGTTTCATTGGCATTCACAGCCAGGGATTCCTGGTGGTTAGCTTTGAGTTGTATGAGAATGTGCCACTTTTCATCCAAAGGATTTGCAGAAACATCAAAAAGGAACCTCTCTTTTCTATGTCATGTTTGTGGGCTGATGTCTACGTTCTTAATTCTCTCTGCATTTCAAGCTGTCCCTCCCACAAGGAAGTCTTTCAAGCCAAACTCAAGCATCCACTGCTCCTTGAACTTCCCTTATGCCCTTATACTGTCTCAGCTATCCATTGCTGTGTAACAAAGACCCCCACATTTAATGACTTAAAACAACAGCCATTGTGTTTGCTCTTAATTCTATGGGTCTGGAACCTGAACAGAGCATAAAGGGGGTAGTTCTCTGCTTCATGCAGCATCAGGTGGAGCAGTGGGCAAGGCTTCAGATTGGTGGGCACACACTGGACCCCACACCTAGTTCCTCGGTGCTGACTCTCAGATAGGTTCCTGATCATCTTGAAGGCGATCCATCCACATGCTCTGCTTGGGCTTCCTCATAGTACAGTGGTCTCAGAAAGCTAGATTTCTGGGAGTTCCCATCTTGACTCAGCAGTAACAAACCTGACTAAGACCCATGAGGATTCGGATTCCATCCCTGACCTCGCTTAGTGCATTAAGGATCCAGCACTGCCATGAACTGTGGTGTAGGCTGGCAGCTGTAGCTCCAGTTAGGCTGGGATCTTCCATATGCCACCCCTAAAAACCAAAAGGAAAGGAAAGGAAGGAAGGAAGGAAGTTAGATTTCTTACATGTTGAATGGCTTTGGTCAGGATGAGAAAACAGTTGATTTAGGATGCTACGTAGTAGACTTAAATCCAGAAATGGCACAATGTCATTTTTGCCACATTCTGGTGGTTAAACAGGTTCCAAAGCAAGATCAGATTCTAGAGGAGGTGAGAATACCAGGGGACTTGGTACATCAAAGGCTTTTAAAGCTCCCCTCGGGAGTTCCCTTCGTGGCTCAGTGGTTAACGAATCCGACTAGGAACCATGAGGTTGCGGGTTCGATCCCTGGCCTTGCTCAGTGGGTTAAGGATCCGGCGTTGCCGTGAGCTGTGGTGTAGGCTGCAGACGCGGCTCAGATCCCGCGTTGCTGTGGCTCTGGCGAAGGCCGGCGGCTACAGCTCTTGTTAGACCCCTAGCCTGGGAACCTCCATATGCCGCGGGTGCGGCTCTAGATAAAGGCAAAAAGACAAAAAATAAAAATAAAAAATAAAGCTCCCCTCCATTCCTTCTCCCCAGAATAGCTATGCATGCCAGCTTCTCTGCAACATTATACTCTAGCCAGATATCAAGAATTCCATTACAAAGCCTTCTTTGGAGCCTCCAGCTGGAAACACTCTCCTTCCATTCTGAACTCTTGTTCCCAGGTTGCTGAACCCTCACTTTCTCCCCTAGGTTGTCTTCAATGTTTCTTGACAACCAAACCTTGAGTTTGCACACAAAGTTCCACCTACGCGGTCCTGCCTGCAGCCTAAAAGGGGCGTGCCATCTCATCACATTAGAAGTTCGCAATTCACGCAAGATAGACTGTGTGCTAGGCAATCACTGGTAGCATGTGTTAAAGTGAAACGAACCATCCAGGCCAAATAAGATTGCTGCTTGTCCCTCCAAGATATCCTCAAAAGAAGTATTTATTTTCCAGGTTAATTTTAAGCCTCAAAACAACACTAGGATAAAGGTGCTGTGTTTTCAATCATTTTATTATTCTTTTTTCAACTTTTTGGTTGCTGTTGTTTTTGCTATTTTTCAAAGATTGGAACACTCATTCTTTTGCTGTGTGGAAGAGGGATCTTTTACCTTGGTGTACAGAAATGATGATCTGAGAATCTGAGGGTTTTTTTAATTTCTTTCTTTTTTTCTCTTTCTTTTTAGGGTCTCGCCTGTGGCATATGGAATTTCCCGGGCTAGGGGTCGAATTCGAGCTGCAGCTGCCGGACTATGCCCAGCCACACGCAGCCTACGTGGGATCCGAGCTGTGTCTGCAACCTATGCTGCAGCTGGCAGCAACCCTGGATGCTTCACCCACTGAGCAAGGCCAGGGATTGAACCCGCATCCTCATGGATGCTAGTCCTATTCTTAATCCACTGAGCCACAATGGGAACTCCCTCAATCTTCTGAAAGATGTAGATAACTTGGCCAAGTTCAGGCAGGTTATTCAAGAGCGGTTAGTCTAAATCTAAAGCCCATGTATTTAATCTGCACCTTGCGCTGTCCTCTTTTTTTACTGGACATGGCTCACCATCATCTAAACTGGTCCCAATAAAGTGCTTAGTATGGGAGAAGGTAGATATAAATACCAGACAGCTGAGATTACACGAAAAACCCCTATAGTCCTGAATTCGAGTGGAAAGTATTAATATGAATTCATGATGTATTTTAGTGTATAAACAAACCTTCTAGCTCTAGTCACAGCAACATTCTAGAGCCTATCACACAGATTACTGTCTTGAAATAGCATTGCCAGCCCTAAGGAATCAAAGCTTTATGGTTTATTTTTAGAGTCAGGCAGGAAATAAGCAAGTTGAAGCCTATGGTCATATCCAAATGCAAGAAAGCTATCAGAGGTGATGAGGGTCCTGTCAAGAGGGCTAGGAGCCAGCTCACGCAGGCTCCCACCGACCAAAGAGAGGCTCTGAACTTCCTCATGGCCAGAAATTGCACAACTGTTGTTATGTAGTTTTATCAGTTGGATGTACATCCCAGCACACCTCAGTTTAGTTAATTTCTTGGACTTCTTTGTTTCCTGAGTTTCTTTTGATCTTTCTTGTTCTTGGAATGTATCCATTGAAAAAACTCAGGCCACTGGATGGGTAGCCTCTCCAGCCTGGATTTTGTCGATTCAAACTCAGAATGCACTTCAGCGTGTTCCCTGCTCTATGTATGTCTTAGAAATTGGTAATGGACCCAAGGGTCAACCAGACTCAGGTTGGGTAAGACTATCAGATGGCGCTTCATTTCATCAGGACGCGTAGGAACACTAGTAGGGTATGTTTCCCCTCGTTTGTTCTTTACTTAACCAGCAGAACCGCTTACTAGGGAAGAGAAGATAAACGCTGATTCTCTTTCCCAGTTTCCAGTCTAGTGAATTGATTCTGTACTATCCTTAGGGAGACACCAATTATATTTCATAATGTGATTATGAATTCATGAATCTAAACGTCTGAATGTGCAATCTGTGGAAATTATACCTATACATAGCTAAAACAATTTGTGAATTCATACTGGTATTCCCAGTTTTGCTTTATCTCCAGTATATTGTCTGTATGTCTTTTCTTCCATAGCGAAAATTCTGGTATTCCAAAACATAGGAAGTAATAGAATTAGAATGCCCCATAATTGCTAATGTGTTACTCCATATTGCACATACAATAAACCAGAATAATGTTAATTCTACCACTCCTGATCATAATTACCAGAAAGCATTGGTTTTTTAAAAATGTATCTGTCCTTGTTCCGAAAATTTTTAAATTTCTTATCAAATACTCATTGTCGGATCATATACTTATCACAAGTCTAAATGCACACTTTTAACCCTCATTTAGTCTTCTACAAGTAATTAAATATTTAATATTTACCACCATGTTCTCTTGATAGTTTGATTTTCTGGAACTTTTCCTTTTTTTAATGATTTTTATTTTTTCCATTAGAGTTGGCTTACAGTGTTCTGTCAGTTTTCTACTATACAGCAAAGTGACCCAGTCACACATACATACATACATTCTTTTTCTCACACTGATTTTCTGGAAATTTTTCTCTAGTAGAATCCTCAGGAAAGTATTTCGTGGTTTCTTGTAGGTTAAATATACTTATTTTTTTTCCCTTCAGTATCTTCAATATGTTAGTTTGTGTTTCTTCTGGCATTGCTGTCAACAAGTCTGATAGCTTAATTTACTTTTCATACAAATCATGAGTTCTTTTTGCCTAGATGCTTTTTATTCTTTTTTTGAGTTTTATTGAATTATAGTTGATTTACAATGTTGTAATAAGTTCTGCTGTAACAACAAAATGATTCAGTTATGCTTTTTAAATTCCGTTATTATTTTATTAGAGATATCTTTATATTGAACATTCTGGATCAATATTTGCAGATATATGGTGTTCCAATATACAGATTAAAATAATTTTGTTTAAACGTAAAAAAGATGAGTTCCTGCTGTGGGTGATGTAGTGAGACTGACGCAATGAGATTGGCGGTATCTCTGCAATGCCAGGATGCAGGTTCGATCCCCAGCCCAACACAGTGGGTGAAAAGATCAGGAGCTGCTACAGCTGTGGCATAGGTCACAACTGTGACTTGGATCTGATCGCTGACCTGGGAATTCCATATGCCCTGGAGTGGTCAAAAAAGGGGAAAAATGATAATTAAAAGAATAAACTTGGTAGGGGCTAGGGCTTTAAGGGACGGAGGAAGAGAGTGCGGGACGCGCGAGTCTCGTTATGTGTGCAGACGACCCTGCGTGGTTCCGGAGGTGGTGCTGTGTCGGTGCCGGCTCCTCTCACCGACGAGGAGGATTCTGCAGTGTCGTCCCTCGTCCCGGCCCTTCCCGTTGTTGGTTGGCAGCGTCAACCTTGAGAAAGGGCGCCAGCACAGTCAGGGGTGAGGCGGTGCAGCCCAGGGATCTCCTGGGCGTTTTCCATCACGGGAGCAGAGGCGGTAACTGGGGCAGCAACTCGTTTCAAATTTAAGTCCCCTGGAAAAGACTAAAGATTAGATTGTAAGAAAAGAAAACAGAAGCCATGTTTCCAAGACCCGTGTTTCAGGTACTTCGTCAGTCTGTAAGACATGAATCCGAAGTAGCTAGCAGAGTGGTTCTTGAAAAGATGTCTGAATCGCGTGCAGTTACTTGGTCGAGTAGATCAGGACCCTGTCATGAGGCAGGTGGCAGGGAAAAGCCCAGTCACAACATTCTCTCTCGCAACAAATGAGATGTGGCGATCGAGGAAAATGAAGCATACCAAACGGGTGATGTCAGTCAAAAGACAACAGGGCACAGGATTTCAGTTTTCCGACCAGGCCTCCGAGATGTGGCTATCAGTATGTGGAAACGGGGGTCTCGCGTTTACATGGAAGGGAAAGTCGATTATGGTGAATACACAGATAAAAATAATGTGAGACGACAAGCAGCAACCGTTATAGCTGATAACACTATATTTCTGAGCGACCGGATGAAAGAGAAGGCATAGAATGGACGATTCTCCCTTGGCCATTGTTTGTAGCCATCTGGGACCATGAGCTGATCTTTAGGATGGCAGACAGAAGACCATGGAACCTCCTTACACGTCCTGGACAGTCTCCTTCTGGACTTTTGGAGATACGAATAAATCTCTGCCTTGTTTAAGCCAAAAAAAAAAGGGGGGGGGAATAAACTTAATAAGTTTATTAAATTTCAGTTTTAACTATTTTTTTTCTGTTCCCCTTACTTTGGCTACTCCTTCAGAGATTCCTATGGATCTCATTTTCCTACTTTCAACAGAGTCACTTCTTAAATTTCTTTTACATCTTTCATCATTTCCTTTCTTTTTGTTTCTTATACTTTATATGTCATCAGAGTCTATTTCTCTTTATTTATTAACGATAAACACCTCCTCTCAGCCCTGCTCAAGCTGTGCTACTACACTTTACAGCGAACACCTGCAGACTCTTTTAGATCCTTCTCCCTGTGGGTCCATCACATGCTCTATTGTTTCACTCTCTTTCTCCTTCACAAATATGCAAAACACCTAGGGCGTTTAGCTGCTGGTGGTTTGAGCTCCATGGAAACAAACACCCAGTCGTGTAATTTTTGTACATGTCCAAGGTCTGTGGTTTTGCTCTCTAGTTTTAGTATTCAATTTTACTATCTATTCTTCTTGCATGAGAATTTAGGAAGGTTCAAAAACTGCTTTCTGGAGTTCCCGTCGTGGCGCAGTGGTTAACGAATCTGACTAGGAACCATGAGGTTGCGGGTTCGATCCTTGGCCTTGCTCAGTGGGTTAAGGATCCGGCGTTGCCGTGAGCTGTGGTGTAGGTCGCAGATGCAGCTCGGATACTGCGTTGCTGTGGCTGTGGTGTAGGCCAGTGGCTACAGCTCCTGTTAGACCCCTAGCCTGGGAACCTCCATATGCCGCAGGTGTGGCACTAAAATGACAAAAGGCAAAAAAAAAAAAAAAAAACTGCTTTCTGGTGCTGCCAGCATCACCCCACAAGCTCTCCATTTCTCATCTCTTTTCATTGAAAATGCTCTCTCAGGATCAGAATCTGGGCCTAGAGATGTTCCTTAGTACTGAGTTGGCCATGGATTTTCCTTTAACATGCACGGAACTAGTCCTTTACCGTTTACAGAGCTAGGAAATTATTTGAGAAATAAAATTGCAGCATAGTAAATTCTGTAAATCCAACCAACAGTTTATAAGAAATAGAGAGCATACACATCGCATGAAGCAGTTAGCACACACTATGAGCAAGTCTATAAGACGCTGGTTCAAACCTTATCTTTCAATAATCTGCTTTTAAATTACTCTGTGGAACAGTTTATTATAAAAGAGGAAAGCAAGCAAACAAATAAACAAACAAACAAAAAAAACCGAGAAAGATAAATAGGGGGCAATCTATAATTTAAAACAGATTTAAAGGAAACCAATTACAAGGTACTCACCTGATTGATGCTGAACTTGATTCAAATAAACAGTTAAAATACGTTGTGCTATTTCTGAGACAATTAGACATTTAAATGCTCCTTGGGTATTTGATGATGTTAAGTGCTTTTTAATTAAATGTTTACGTGTGATGATGATGCGGGGGTCATGTTTACAGGGAAAAGCCATCTTTAAGAGATGCAGACTGACAGAGATGATTAAATAATGTGATGTTTGACATTTGCTTCAACATGACAAAGGAACGAAAAGTGAGTGGAGCAACAAACGAAACATGATTGGACATGAATTGATGATGGTTGAGTACATATGGTAAAGAGTAGATTGGAGTTTAATATATAACTGTCTCATTTGGTATAGTTTTAATGTTTTTTTTATTAAACTACAGTTGATTTACAATGTTGTGCCAATTTCTGCTGTACAGCAAAGTTGCATGGTCATATCTGTTCCTTTTCTCATATTATCTTCCATCATAGTCTATCCCAAGAGACTGGATATAGTCCCCTGTGCTATTTAGTCGGACCCAATGCCATTTTGTATATTTTTAAATCTTCCCACGTTAATTTTTTTTTTTTTTTTTTTTTTTTTTGCTTTTTAGGGCTGCATCTGCAGCATATGGAATTTCCCAGGCTACGGGTCGAATCAGAGGTACAGCTGCCAGCCACAGCAACAGGGGATCCAAGCCGTGTCTGCGACCTACACCACAGCTCACGGCAATGCCGGATCCCCACTGAGCAAGGCCAAGAATCAAACCCGTACCCTCATAGGTACTAGTCAGATTCGTATCCACTGGGCCACGACGAGAACTCCCTAAAAAATATTTTAGAATCGAAGCAAATACAGTTAATTGTTAACATTTGTTTTATCTGTGTCAGAAACCTATCATTTTCTGCACTTTCCAATATACTTGAAATATTTCTGAATTTAAACACAATAGTCATCAAATATTTAAAATAATGAAAATAATTAAAGCAAAAAGTTTTCACTGATATCAATTAACATGAAGATTTTATTTATTTTTTCTTTTTTATCTTTTTTTTGTCTTTTTACCTTTATGTAGAGCCACACCCGCGGCATATAGAGGTTCCCAGGCTAGGGGTCTAACAGGAGCTGTAGCCGCCGGCCTTCGCCACAGCCACAGCAACGCAGGATCCGAGCCGCGTCTGCGACCTACACCACAGCTCATGGCAACGCCGGGTCCTTAACCCACTGAGCAAGGCCAGGGATCGAACCTGCAACCTCATGGTTCAGTTGGATTCGTTAACCACTGAGCCACGACGGGAACTCCAACACGACAACTTTAAATTTAATTTTCAGAGGGCAATTTTATTGTCTTAAATTAAAAATTGTTGTGGAACACTTTATACAGAACCATTGACTACACTGAGGTAAAGGAAAAGACTGCTGTACTTATTAATAACAAAGGTGGGCTACTCTCACTCTTTAAAAAGAATTTTCTGATTGTCTAACCAAATAGTTATGACAAGGCCTGCCATGTAAATGTTTATCATCTACAGGTTACTGTACAATTTAGTGGTGATGATTTAAATGCCTATGATGCTGAGGTTCAAAGGACTAAAATTCACAGATGAAAAATAGTTATTTTAGAGGAAAAATGACTTTTCATATGTATGAACTGGTTATCACACGCCAGGCATTATACCAAGCAATGCACATGCATTACTACGCTGAACACCCGTGACTCTGGGATAGGATTATATCACTCCCTGTTAGTGCAAGAGGAAACTAAGTCTCCAAATTTCTAACTAACTTGCCCTAAACTCACAAAAATTAGGATATGATGAAATGGGGATTTAGGCTCAAGCGCGTTTCTGTAAAGCTCTACTGATACTCCTCTCTGAAATATTTTTTAAAAAATAAGTGAAAGTAACAAAAACCAGCAATGTACATGTCTCCGGTAATGTTAATTTTAAATTGATACTGTCATCCACATTGTAATCAGTTGTCTGTGGATTCAGGTGCCCGGATTCTTGACTTGTCTCTGGATTAAACTATTATCTGAGAAGTCATTATTTAAAGGTTGAATAGAGATTTATGTATTTATTATTACTTCTACTACTACTACTACTACTATTATTATTATCATTAATTATTATTATGAACAAAATCCCTTCACCCAGTTTCCAGGAACAGCATTCCATTACCTTTCGGAAATCTTGAGGAATTATTTTTTTCACCATTGTCTAGCCTGTAAATTAAGTTGTCTTCCCCTCTCTTAGCTGAGTGGGGTCATTGACCTCAGCTATCCAAAGACCGCCCAGAAATCCGAAACCTGAATGAACTGATACAAGAACATAAAACTCTTCATGGATTTTGTCAAATGGACCCTAAAGAGATAACCAAGTTGTTAGCATCTGCCACCCAGACTCCTAGAACTTCCCTGTGTCCTGTCCATGTTCAGAGCTTGGATTTCCAGATTGTGGTTCATTCTGTGAGGTATTTGTGATACTTTTGATATATACTTATTTTACACTAATTAGACAGAGCAGATGTCTATAGTCTATTAGAGAAAAAAAAAGAAACCAATGACATCGTTAAAGCATGCTAAGGAATTCTTTATTCAAGGCAGTCAAGCTATTACAATGAATTCAAGGAGGGCTCAACTCTAAACACAATAAGGAAAAATGGGTATTTATAGAGAAGGAGCAGGGTCGGGGTCAGTGAATGGAAAATTACTAAAAACACTAGGGGTAAGGGGGATTCTGGCTAAACAAATCTGATGGGATTCTTGGTACAGACAGGTAAGGGAGGTGGTGGGGGATGAGGACCTGATCTGATATCAAGAGTGATCAGATGGGGGGTGGGGGGATGCACTGGGGGTTTGGGATACAAAATCTGTAAAATTGACTTGTGATGATTTATGTACACCTATAATCGAAATAAAATCCATTAAGAGAAAAAAAAGAGTGATCAGATAAGAAGGATGGGGGGATTCATGTCAAACTGCAGGATTCTTGCTGAAACTGGACAATGAACACAATCCAAAAGTCAAGCCTCGCTGAAAAAGAGTTCAGGAGTGCTGAATAGAGGTTGGCCAATGAGAGACTGTGTCAGGTTTACTAACATAATAAATTGACAAAGACTCTCTCCTTGAGAAAACTTTACTCAGGCTCCTCTAAGCCGTCTAGATTTGACATTGCGAAAATCATGTTGAGTCAATTTATGGAGAATCCTTCACCCAGATTCCAGATCTGATCACCAGTGACATCTGATCAAATGCCTCACCCCTTACTTTGCTCTCTAAGCTATTGTCCTTTCTTCAGCCAGAAATTCTCTTAGGTCTGTTTAACCAGCGCCCTCCAACCCCTGATGTTTCCTCTTGGTAATTTTTCATCCGATGACCACAGACCTCCTTGACCAAGGTCTCATTTCCACTTTCGCAATGGTTCCTGAACGAAATCTTTTTTTAACGACTTTATTATCCAGCTCTGGTTTTTCTTTAACAGAAGGTGGTGATTACGTGGATTGTTCCAAAATGAAGACGTAGGATATTGCACATGATTTTTTCCTCTTTTTTATTGAAGTGGTACTTGTTTTCCAGCCTCATGTCCAAGGGACATGTCTTCTATATCCTTCCTCGTCCCCATTTCCCTTCTCCCTGATCTATTAGCAACTAAGAAGCTCTGTCACTCAACAGTCACCCCATAATTTATCATTTCCTTCGTGAAGGTATTTATCAAAGAATAAAAGATTAAGCTGAGACCCTTCATCCAGTTATCCTTTACAAACTCAAAGGTCCACTCTACACACCTTTGGTGCCCGAAGTGCTCTGGGCTGTTGCAACATTAGACAGGTTTTGGGTTATTTTAAACAGGTCTTCTTGCCATTTTAGCTTTGTTGCTAATGGAAGGGCAATATAACAAGCAGCCTAATATAGAAAAATAATAAGCTTATGTTAGGAAATACCTGGTGACATCCATTAGAAGACATTCTGAGTCCCAAGAGTAAGGGGAAAACTTTTGGAAATGGAGACATTAAAGCAAACCGACTTCCAGAAAGAGTGGCTCCTAAAAAGACGGCGAGGCAAGCACAATTCTCAGTTTCTAAGTCATCCATGCAAGATAACTCCTCACATCAGCTTACATTCTAACAGGTCCCAGCAGCCCCATGAAAAAATTCTACATCCGTAATGGGTGGGGTCTCTTCTCACTACCTTTCCCACGGGACACATGAAAATCCTGGTGGCTTCCTTGGTCCTTGCAAATGAGGAAAGAGCTTCAAACTTCTCCCCATATCTCAACTGCTGCTGGCAGTGGAAAAATGAAAACTTTCCATAGTCAGTTAAATCCCAGAGCTCTTTTTTTTCCAGGGCCATTATAATCTTTGCTGAGCCTGGAAACTGCATACTTAGTGCTCTGACCACCATGGTGTCAGCATGTCTGAGATACTCACCTTCTCTCCCAAGAGATACAGAAGAAATTGAAAGTGCTCTTGATATCTAAATAATCCCCAAGTTCTTCTCTGATTCTCCGCTGATACCCCTCCCCCTTGCCTATTCAGAATGCCTTCCATGTATTCTCTCCTCTGCAGCGGAGGCTCATGCCCAGGGTAAGGCTGGCCAAAGCTGCCTCTCCTCCAGGCCAAAATTCTCAAGGGAAGAGATTTCAAAGCCTTGGTAGCTGCTGAAAGTAAAACGCGGATATTGCGGGAAAATAAAATAGATATTTAAAACTAAATTGATGCCTCTAGTTTATCAGCACTTGTTCAGAGATGTACATTGCTAAATAATAAGCCAGTTTTTTTTTTTTATGGGAAATATCCATTTCCCCTTGATCCAACTCCTTCACTGGACTACAAAATCCTGGCTCCAGTGAAAATATAGTAGTGGGGAGTTCCCGTCATGGCTCAGTGGTTAACAAATCCGACTAGGAACCATGAGCTTGCAGGTTCTATCCCTGGCCTTGCTCAGTGGGTTAAGGATCCGGCGTTGCCGTGAGCTGTGGTGTAGATCGCAGACGCGGCTCGGATCCTGCGTGGCTATGGCTGTGGCGAAGGTCAGCGACTACAGCTCCTGTTAGACCCCTACCCTGGGAACCTCCATATGCCGCAGCCCTAGATAAGGCAAAAAGACAAAAAAATAAATAAATAAATAGTAGTGGGAGTTCCTACCATGGCTCAGTGGTAACAAATCCGACTAGTATCCATGAGGACATGGGTTCGATCCCCAGCCTTGCTCAGTGGGCTAAGAACCCGGTATTGCAGTGAGCTGCGGTGCAGGTCGCAGATGTGGCTCGGATTCCATGATACTATGGCTGTGGCTGTGGTGTAGGCTGGCAGCCATAGCTCCAGTTGAACCCCTAACCTAGGAACTCTCACATGCCAAGGGTGTGGCCCTAAAAGGCAAAATGCGTAGATACAGTAGCTTCCACTCCATGCCACCAGGGATCACAGGGGTTTCAGCCTGCCCTGGAGTCCTTGCAGGTAGAGTACCTGTGCAGGTGGGGCTGATATGAGGCCAGAAGCTGCCCTGGACAAAGAGGAGGGCTGAAAGGCAATGCCCTTTGAGGACAATGGTGAGAGTGCTTGCTTAGTTCTATTAACCTAGTTTGGTTAACTAAGCGTGAAAGTCAGGTCCAAAGCACAATGCATTAGTTTATCAATAGGTAGTCATAGAATTCAGCGGCCTGCTCCTTAAGGAAGCTACAAAGCCTTTGTCACATCCACCACCTCTACAGCATCACGTTTTGTGACAATGGGCCTTGCAAGGCCACACAACCTCACTGCTTAGAGGGAGAATGTTCAGCTCAGCTCCATTTTTCCTTGACTCTGGAGAACCTGAAGAAGAGCTTATCAAACATAATTTCCATAAAATCTATCAGGATGTTGTCTCATCTGCTGTGGAAATGCAAAGAGAAGATCATCATTGCCGTCCCTTTCTCCTGATCAGACACTAAGGTAACTAAAAACCTAAAGATGCTGCAGAGATAGGTAACCACTGAGGTTCTTCTGAGTCTATTTTGAGCTTCTAGAACACTGGTTGGAAAGGTAAACTTTCTGACTCTCATTGCCTGCAATCTTGAAAGAATTAGAAAAAAGAAGAACAAACAAAACCTAAAGTCAGCAGAAGGAAGGAGATTAAAGAAATTTGAAAGTAATACTCCAAGATGCTGTAAATCAGCTCTCCTTGGAGTCTCTAAAATTCCATTTCATGGAGTTCCCATTGTGGCTCAGTGGTTAACGAATCTGACTAGGTTGCGGGTTCGATCCCTGGCCTTGCTCAGTGGGTTAAGGATCCGGCGTTGCCGTGAGCTGTGGTGTAGGTTGCAGACGCGGCTCGGATCCCACATTGCTGTGGCTGTGGTGTAGGCCAGCAGCTACAGCTCCTGTTAGACCCCTAGCCTGGGAACCTCCATATGCCGCTAGTGCGGCCCTAGATAAGGCAAAAAGGCAAAAAAATAAAATAAAATTCCATTTCATGCTCAGGAGCTGTGAAGCAGAACTTCCATGGGTCCAGTCAGGTTGAAAAATAGTCAGATTAATAAAGTGCCCCAAATTGCCAGGCCATGTGACCGGTTAACACAGTAGATTCATACGTGAATTGAGTGTTTGAGAATTCAATCAAAACTGCACAATAACTAAAGCCTAGCAGGACTGCTCTGCCCCCATCCTACCCAGAGCATGTCTGCCCCAGAAACAGCGTGGGAACTGAAAGGTGAATCCACGACTTACACCTGTCACTCCTCATGAATCTTGCATGAAATGAGCACATTTCCAGGTTAAGTGTAAGTCATTAGATTTTGTAAGAAACCAGAAGATACCATTCTGAAATGTACCACATGGGCATGATTATTTTGAGCTGGAGACAACCGAGAAGCTATAGACCACCCCCCCCAAAAAAAGCAAAACAAAACAAAACAAACAAACAACAAAAAAAGAAACCCTGGAGTTCTCTTGTGGAACAGCAGAGATGAATCCGACTAGTATCCATGAGGTTTCTGGTTCCATCGCTGGCCTCATTCAGTGGGTCAGGGATCCGGTGTTGCCGCGAGCTGTGGTGTGGTTCACAGACAAGGCTCAGAGCCCGTGTTACAGTGGCTGTGGCTGTGGTGTAGGTCGGCAGCTGTAGCTCCAATTTGACCCCTAGCCTGGGAACCTCCACATGCCATGGGTGTGGCCCTAAAAAGCAAAAATCAAACAAACCAACCCCTCTCTGCCTTCCTCACCTGTTGCACAAAAGCTGGATTAGCATTTTATTTCATCGAGGACTCTTATCAGGCCGGAGACAGCAGAAGAGGACTCTACATGACAAAACTTACCAAAGCAACACTTACCTTCCATAATTTCTCCCTACATATTTATCTTTCTAAATCTGCCACCCCTAAAAGCCTGATAGTCTTCTCCTGTGTCTTTCCATTTCTGTATAAATTTGTTCTTCGTTAAGATGCTGTGTAAGCCCAAGTTCTAACCAACGCTTTGGGTGCTCACATACATGCATGACGCACACATTCATAAACTCTGTTTGCTTTTTTCTCCTTCAGCTGTCGTTTGCTGGTCTCATTTGCAAGGTCCCAGCTGAACAGCCTGAGGAAAATAGGGGGAAAAATGGAATACGTGATCTCGCTCTTGGCAGAAATTTTTGTTAGACTGAATAACTAATGAAGTTTAATTTTAGAATTGTCGCACACACACACCTACACACGCACAACACACACATCATGCACACACACTCATGCACCACACATGCACACACACACACGTGCACACATACCACACCTACCCACAAACGTATCACCTCTTTTTCCTAGGGGTCACTATGTGGTCCAGGGCAAATCCAGCCCCTACATCCCGCTAACCTGGCTCCCTTTATGTCCCCAGCAGCGGTTCTGTTTTACATTTTTATATATAAGGACTCTGTATCAGCTTTCATCTAGAGGGAAAAAGCATTGACTTGCAATAAATATCAAGAAAATCAGTGATGCAATTTATTGGGAAAACCTGATAGGCAAAATGGAATGGCCAAAGCAGTGAACACAGAAATTCACTTTAGGTCAATAACTTTCACGTCATTCGAAATCCAACAACCCTCAATCTTGCTTTCCCCTCCTTCCAGGAGAAACCACTTCCTCCCACTGGATGTCTGCAGACGTATTTTCACCAGGAGTCAGCAAGCTCTGCTCTGGCTTTTCTAGGATCTGATTTGCAATGTGTTTAAATTCCTCTCACTTAATTATCGCTAAAATGTGGCTTTTCTACCAACAGGCTTGATCTCACTCTTGCGCCCCAAGCCATGGTAATTAATTTGACTGAAAGTCCTCATTAATCAGGTAGAAAGTGGAGCTGTACAAATTCTGGTAATCTGGATCTCCTTTCTTGCCCTAAATCATTTCAGGGCCAAAGGGGCACAGTCTCTGCTGATTCCTCGGGTCAGAAATACATCAGCTTTTATTGAAAAAATTCCCAAGTCACTTGTGGATCTCAGCAGCAGGCCCCTGACCCCAGCCTGGAGGGAGTAATGACCATTATGGTCTTTTGACTGAGCTTCTGTCTCCCTTTGTTAAAAAATGGATTCATTGTTTGTGTGACAGGGAAGCCCCCCCACCCTCCCTCACACACAGGAAAGACTGACTCAAAGAAGGAGTTCTTTGGCAATAAAACTCAAGGCAGAGAGGTGTACTTTCTATGCTATATCGAACAAAAGGTGCTAAGCAAAGGTTAATTGAGGAACAGCAAAAAAAAAAAAAAAGGACTGGCTGCGTCTGAAATTATCTGCTTTGTGTCTGAATTATCGACTTGGATAATTTATCTCAAAGATTATTTTTTTGAGGCCAGGAAGAGTGGCCTTGCCTCCTCTCCAGCCCTCAAGCTCTCTGCTGGGATTAGGGACTATTTCAGGGAGGTGTTGGGCTTTCATCCAGGTCCACAGAAGGGTGGTACGTTGGCTCTCTGCTCTGGACCAAGGAATGGTCCATAGAGCTGGGTAGGAGGGTCTGCACAGTTAAGAAGAGCCATCATGATGCTTGGATTTTCACCTGGGGGAGGGTTGAGGGGTGGGAGGAGAGGACAAAGGAGCATATGGAAGTTCCCAGGGCTAGCAGTTGAATTAGACCTGCACCTGCAGGCCTATAACACAGCCACAGCAACTCCAGATCCGAGCTGCATCTGCAGAACCACCACAGCTCCCAGCAATGCGGGATCCTTAACCCAATGAGTGAGGCCAGGGACAGAACCTGCATCCTCATGAACGCTAGTCAGATTCATTTGTGCTGAGCCATGACGGAAAATGCTGTATTTGAGACTATCGATGAATATGTTTGGTGCCGGCTGCAGAAGGCTGGTGTAAAAGACAGTCCATGGGTGCTAAGGCAAGGAGAATGTGTGTGAGTCCCTACCAGACATGCTGGGGAAACGGATGCTGGGTAATGCGTTCGCACAGCTGGGCAAGGGACCTGGGACCAGGCGTGATGTGAGCTTCCCGGGACCATTGCCATATGAAATTCCATGAAGAAGTATGAGGGCAAAGGAACCCCTGAACTGTGGCTGTGAATCCCCCCGTGACCTACAGAGAAGGCTTAGAGAAAGTGCTGTTGTAACTGAGCAGGAGCCTGCGAAGCCTTCCCTGGGTGGACCCATGCCCACCCCAACTCCTGTCCCCCATCTGCCTCGTGGTCAAAGACCTAATTTCATCAGAGAAGTAAAAAAAAACACAGAGGAAAAAGGAAAACAGTAACAATAATTCATCCAGTCAACAAACGCAAGGACCTTCGGTTCTTCAAAGACTGTAGGTAATATTCTGAGCCATGTCCAAAGGAGTGAAGCCATTTAGGGTGGTCACATATTTTAATGTAAGTGTAACAGACCCAATTAGAAGCAGTGGCAGGAGTGATGACCTAAATACTAACAGACAAAGTAGATCTTAATTTTTTTAGAATAAACCTGAAAAACAATCTGGACCTGACACTTCAGGGAGACTTGTAGCCAGGTAGTCAGTTTAGTTTTATACAAGTGGGTTTTAATCTTTCGTGGTATTAACATATAAACAACAGAGACTATTTGTCGATATATATTGCTAATGTGTGATCCAGAGCAATTTCATTGTCTAAAATGCAATAGTTACCAGAGGAGACCTTGAAAACGTAAGGTGGCAGTTACCAGCTGCCAGTTGATGCTACTTTGAGGACAGTTGGTAGCCTCAAGTCTGACACAGCTCATAAAACTTAAGTTCTTAGCCATACAAGGACTTGTGTGTCACCTAGTATTACTTTGGATGTCGGAACCACAGCTATCTCATTCTGACTTTTAACAGTATTTTTCCCCCCAGAGGCAGATGTCGTTAACGATTTTAGTGTTTTTCTAGGTATGAGAAGATGCAAGAATTTGGGCTCATAAAAATCTTTACCTGAAAATATCTATCTGTTTTGTCAGTTTTTTTTTTTTTTTCTCAGAACACAGAGCGCCTTATTTCTATTTTAACCCTGAACTCCTTTCAGTGAGTGTTGAAGGTCAGTAGCTTCAGTGGCTCATGGGTGGATCCTTTCAGAGGCAGATGACAAGTGCCAGTTTCCAGTCAGCATGGCCCCCTCATCATTACGTGTCAGACCATGGTTGACAGATATTTTGTATCCATTTTGTCCCATGGTGCTAGGAATGACCATTCCCAGATCTGGCAAAGATTTTGTTGACAGGCCATTCAATGCACTTTTTTTTTTTTGGACTTTTTGCCTTGTCTAGGGCCGCACCCGCGGCATGTGGAGGTTCCCAGGCTAGGGGTCTAACAGGAGCTGTAGCCGCCGGCCTTCGCCACAGCCACAGCAATGCGGGATCCGAGCCACGTCTGCGACCTACACCACAGCTCACGGCAATGCCGGATCCTTAACCCACTGAGCGAGGCCAGGGATCGAACCCGCAACCTCATGGTTCCCAGTCACATTCATTAACCACTGAGCCACGACGGGAACTCCTCAATGTATTAATACTGGATGGGCCTTACTAACAGTAGCCAAAATTCTCTGGACCACCTGTCTTACTAGTCTCTTATTGTCCAGGAAAATATTCCCTCTTGTTGCATTTTCCCATATCTAGGGTTACGCTCTTATGAGCATTGATCTCATATGGAACTGCACATCATTTTATCAGAGACTTAGTTATACATTTGGCAATGCAAGAAGCAACAATTTTGTAAAACATTTAATAAAAGAATAACATAACTAGCAGTATTAGTAAAGTCATAAGTATTGAAGTCATGAACTTTTTTTAGGTACAGACTAGTATGCCACCAGGTCATATGGCTTAGTGTGTTTTATAGCAGGCCTTATCTTTAAGGGAAATTTTATATTGCCATTGTTCATAAGTCATTCAGCCCAAATTCCTAGTGTTATTAGGCTTGTTATCCCTATTATGGTTTATTTCTTTATTTTTAATACAAGGAAGCCTTTAACTTAAATGACCACAGCCTGGTTTTAACCACATAAATTTATCACATAATTGTGGGAGTTATATTCCTTGGCTGAACTCCCTTATTTTTTTTTCCGCTTTTTAGGGTCACACTTGTGGCATATGGAGGTTCCCAGGCTAGGGATCACCTCGGAGCTACAGCTGCCAGCCTATGTCACAGCCACAGCAACTTGGGATCTGAGCCACGTCTGTGACCTACACCACAGCTCATAGCAACACCAGATCCTTAACCCACTGAGTGAGGCCAGGGATCATATCCACGTCCTCATGGATCCTAGTCAGGTTAGTTAACCACTTAGCCCGAGGGGAACTCTGAAATTCTTCCTAAGACTTGTATGGTTTGTCCAGTGAAGCGGGTGCCTTGATCTCTGGAGATGATAAAAAGTGTATTCCCAGTGGACAACATTGTCCAGTTATTTCCTGCTCACTTTGAGGGCATCAATGTGAGCAGGAAAATACAGCCAGGGAAATTTTTAACCCATGTAATAAGAATTTGCCAGGGAGCAGGGAAAAGCCAAGTGGCCATCTTGGATTTCCCAGAGCCCTGACTATTTGATTTAGCTGCTGTTTACCCATTTTAAATTCCCCAGTATATAGAGTTCCCGTCATGGCACAGAGGTTAACGAATACGACTAGGAACCATGAGGTTGCGTGTTCGATCCCTGGCCTTGCTCAGTGGGTTAAGGATCCGGCGTTGCCGTGAGCTGTGGTGTAGGTCGCAGACGTGGCTCGGATCCCGCGTTGCTGTGGCTGTGGCGAAGGCCGGCGGCTACAGCTCCTGTTAGACCCCTAGGCTGGGAACCTCCACATGCCGCGGGTGTAGCTGTAAAATGACAAAAAGTCAAAAAAAAGAAAATCCCCAATCTAGGAGCAGACTGCTGCCATGCTACAAGGACATCAAGATGGCAAAAGTCTGACAATAAGAGGCCAGTTTTTCCATAGAGGTCAGAAGAACATCAGCTAGAATTTGATATTTGGGAAATTTGGTAAAAACATCAAAAAGTTTTAAGACACTTGGTCAGAATCCTTGTGAAACAATACATATTCACTCAACCAAAGTAACAAAAGACCCTACAGACAAATCCAAATTGCTTAAAGGTGAAAAAACTCGCAATCTGTTGCCAAAAGTAGCATTTAAGGAAAACTTGCTTTCTTAAGAGAGACCAATTCCAAGTTTTAGCCCACTTTCAACAAAATCCATGTACCTAACCAAATATCTCTTTTCTTTTCTACAAACTTTCTACAATTTTGCATCCATATTAGTCTGTCCTTTATTTTTCCATCCAAAACAATCCAACAGTAGTAAGACAGACTTACTTTTTTCTTCTTAATAAAATCAAAGCCATTTTTCACACCTTTTTGTTTAAAACATACGTTCTATTTACCTTAGCACCCGTGAACTGTCTTTTACGTCAGCCTTCTGCAGCCTGGCACCAAACATATTCATCGATAGTCTCAAATACCGGATTTTCTGTCATGGCTCAGCACAAACGAATCTGACTAGCATTCATGAGGATGCAGGTTCTGTCCCTGGCCTCACTCATTGGGTTAAGGATCCCACATTGCTGGGAGCTGTGGTGTAGGTTTTGCAGATGCAGCTCGGATCTGGAGTTGCTGTGGCTGTGTTGTAGGCCTGCAGGTGCAGGTCTAATTCAACCGCTAGCCCTGGGAACCTCCATATACTATGGGTGTGGCCCTAAAAAAGACAAATCAATTAATAATTAATTAATTAATAGTCTCAAATACCTTTAGGTTCTCTGCTTATTCATTGATGTCTCAGTATCTTATCATTTTATTGGTTTGTAATCCAAAGTGTGGTCCAGTTCTAGAGAATATACCTCAAGGGCCTGCATTTAGAAAAGAAATTTGTTTCCCGAAGTGGGCACCTGTACAGACAAGACAACTGCCAATATACATGCAAATAACAAAATCTGACTCCCGCAGGAGAAAAACAAAAGGGTGAAGTCCAAATTTTTTGTTTCCGTCTTTAACAAACAGTATGTAAAAGGAAAGATAAAGAACCATAACTGCGCTTGTCATGGCAATTTACCTGGCAAAGCAAATGCAACACCAAAAATAATAGCTGGAATAAGTTAAATTTACTTGCTTGAGTTTAAAGCTTCTTTCCATTCTATTTTTTCTTCTTCTTCTTCTTAGCTTGAAGATCTACTAATTAACCCCAGGCCAAAGCCTCAAGCGAAGCAGGCTATGTTTATATTTCAAGGACATGATAGGAATTATTGGTAGGATTAAGTAAAGCTCAGCCTCTCCCCTGAGAGTTGAGGGAAGTTAGAAGGGCTCATTTAGAGAGTTAGGAGAGTTTTTGACACCTCGGGCGTTTGATTATAGGAGCCACGTAGAGTTAGAGTCTGATAAATTGCCAGAAAGCCCTCAACATAGGGAGCCTCATCTGTTTTTCCATTGTGCGGCAATAAAGATCCAATTGTAAGACAGTAGACACATTTTTAGGCTGTTTTTTTTTAATCCCCCAAATTATATAAAGGCCAGGCAGTCTTAAGAACACATTTTAAGTTTTGTTTTGCCGTTTTGATTTGCTTTTTGCTTTTTCAGCCCACCTGCCTTAAAACAATTTCCCCTCTTTAAGGATACATTCCAGAGGCCTTTTGTTTTGGCTTAGGAGGAGATCCTCCTATGTGGAGTGACGTGCAACCAAAAATAAATATTCCTCCTAGAAACCATGTGTGTGTGCACATACATAAACAGTCTCTTCTTAAATCTGTGGCTGATGACCCCAGGCAAATACCTGAAATGATTGCTAGTACGCAACATTTTACATACTATATTTTTCCTATACATACAGGCTTGTGTAAAGTTTAATTTATAAATTAGGCACACGAAGGAAATGCTGGAATTGCCAGCAGCACTACCCTTGTGTTAGAATCCATTATTAAGTAAAATCGGGGTTACGCCAACACAAACGCTTGGAGACCACATCGGCCCATCTAGTAACCTTGACCCCTACTCAGCTCCTAAGTGACTAACTGGCAGAGTTTCACCACGGTCCTCAGAACAGCCTGCAAGCTAAGCGTGCAGGCATTTTGGTGTTTTCTCAGACGGTCCCCATATGTTGTGGAGGTTGTACGGGAAAGACCAAGCGGCTTTAGAGTTTGTCTATAATTCAAATTCAAATGACTCTTTTGTTCAGCCGATTGCTGCCAGAAAGACGTTACAGGAATCCAGGTTCTTGTTCACGCAGTGAAGAATGAACTTCGAGACCACACAGGCGGCAAGCAAGCAAAGTCTTCATTAAAGGAAAACAAATAGCGCCCGGGGCTGCTGGGAGGCGGGGAGAAGAGCCCCCTTCTCTATTGTCTGTAGGGGTTTTTATTCCTTAAAGATGGGGAGGTACCAACGTGGGGTCCAGAAAGATGTGGTTTTCTCCCATCAGTCCTTGTCCGATAGCGGTCTGAGGGGTGGAAATGTCTCCATAAGTTTGATGGCTTCTTTGTCCTTCTCTTCCGTTAGATTGAATCACCATTTTTCTCATTCCTTTTCTATCAGCTGAGGAGTGGGATAGAGATTAAGGTCCATGCGGGGGCAGGTACACTTCCTACAGTAAACAAGGTCTGTGGGGATATTACTCTCTGGAGCCCTTAAGCCACAAATGTTAATCAATAGCCATATCAAAGAACGCCTCGAAGCCACCGTTCCTGCGCTGACCACTGAGTCAGTATCCTGCCTCACAGTCACAGCCTCTTCAGTCACCGGGGGAAACTAATTCTAAAACGGTCATCCTTCTTCTGAAAAGTTTTCTATTCAACAAGACAATATTTATTTATTTACATTTTGACTTAGTTACTTATTTGCTTTTTATGGCCACACCTGTTGGAACCAGGAAAAATAACAAAGAGCCTGTGTATGTAAGGACAAGAAATTTGGGACAGTAGCTGCAAGGAGGTTGAAGGTTGGACAAAACATCCTGGTGGTGACAGTGTTTTGCAACAAAGGGTCGGTAAAACCAGCCAAGACATGGCAGACTACCATTTAGGAAATTTTCCATCCCCCCAGGTCTGCAACATTCAAAAGTCCCGCGCACACCAATAATAGCCAGTCACTAACCGCTACATCTGCTTCTGTTAACTGCTTACTTGCTTGCGTCTATAAAAGGGCTTAGCTGTAAGCAGTTAGGCGCGACTCTCATCTGCAGCTCCTGTGAGCACTGTGTCTCAGGACACACCGAGAGTTCGCCCCTGCGCAGGTTAAAAGCTTTGGCCAATAAAGTAACACCTTTTTGAGTCCTGAAATTCTCCGAACATCTGTTTCTCGCGACGGTGGATGCAACAACACCCTTGGCATATAAAGCAAATATGGAAATTCCCAGGCTAGTGGTTGAATCAGAGCTACAGCTGCTGGCCTACACCACAGCCACAGCAATTTGGGATCTGAGCCACGTCTGTGACCTACACCACAGCTCACGGTAACGCCGGATCCTTAGCCCACTGATCAAGGCCAGGGATGGAACCCATGGATACTGTTTGGATTTGTTTTCGTTGAGCCACAACAGGAACTCCGAATAAGACAGTCTTTAAATTTAGCTTTTATTTCTGTTACTAACTCGTGGGCATTTGCTTCGTAATGTTGCAACCGTCTTCCAAACTATAGATTTGAAACTCTTAGTAAAAGAAATCTCTGGGAGTTCCCTGGTGGTCTAGGGAATAGGACCCAGAACAACTGAAACCAAGCAGGGCCCTGTGGGCTCCTGGGCACACAAGTCTTTCTGTGTTCCCCACTTCTTGTTTTTAGGGAATAAATTTCAGCCTCCCTGACCCCCCCCCCCCCGAGTTCCAAAAGGCAGGATCAAGCAGCTGCTCATCAGGGAAGGGAGGGGATGCAGAGACCAGGGAGGCGCCGTCCACAAACAACAGTGCGGCCTTGGGGCAGGTCCTGGTTCCTCCTCAAGGAATACAGATAACAATATCTCTGAGTTCTTCTACAGAACTAAAACCCCCAACAAATGGAAGCTGTTAATGAAGTATTGTTTATTCTGGAAAGAAGACCTCCAGACACTAAACGTAAGTTTTGAAAACTATGCAGGCCTGGGATTTCCCTTCGTGGCTCAGTGGTTAACGAATCCGACTAGGAACCGTGAGGTTGCGGGTTCAATCCCTGGCCTTGCTCAGTGGGTTAAGGATCCGGCACTGCCGTGAGCTGTGGTGTAGGTTGCAGACGCGGCTCGGATCCCGCGTTGCTGTGGCTGTGGCGAAGGCCGGCAGCTACAGCTCCTGTTAGACCCCTAGCCTGGGAACCTCCACATGCCGCGGGTGCGGCCCTAGATAAGGCAAAAAGACAAAAAAAAAAAAGAAAGAAAACTATGCAGGCTTGCCTCTACCCTGATCTTTATCTGTGGCCCTATTTTTCACTCCCCAAACTATAAACCCCAGCTCCCAATCTCTCCTAAGGGCGGCACAATCTTTAAGGCATTAGCCTCCTCCCACCTTCCTTTCTCTGGCAAAGCAATCGAGCTAGTTTTTGCTCCTTCACCCAAAACTCTGTCTCGAGTAGTTTCTACTCGGCACCGTGAGCAGAGGCTCAGTTCTGACAACACTTTTCACTTGTGCAGCCCGGGTTCGGTTCCTGGTCTGGAAACGAAGATTCCAAGTCAAGTCACTGCAAGCCACAGCCAAAAATAGGAAAAAGAAAGAGAGGAAGGAAGGAAGCAAGGGAGGGAGGGAGGGAAGAAGGGAGGAAAGAAATAAGGAGGGAAGGAAGGAAGAAAAAGAGAACAGGAGAAAATCTCAAATTCCCTGGAATGCTACACTGCAAGGTTCACCGGTGTACTTTTGATCTGTAATAAAGTCTTGAGGAAACCCACAGCCTAAGGATTCAAAGTTCCTGTCCTGGGTCCAGGTGCTGACCCTAGAAGGACCCTTCCTCTTTCCCAGGACCGTCACTGCTACTGTCACTGCCACAGTTCCCTCCAGCAACGAAAGCTCAGACCTCAGCCACCACTCCACCCACCTCCCGTTGCTTCGCAGGCTCCGGTGCCTGGACTGCTCCAGGCATGTGCATGTGTGTGCTGGGCGGCCGGGCAAATGCCGCGAGCCTGAACCGGTACGGACATGTCACCACCCAGCATGTCTCCTCCGCTGACACACCCTCTGTTGTCTAGACTTTACTTAGAAAACACAAGTTCAAACGAGTTCCCAACGTGGCTCAGCAAAAACGAATCCGACTAGGACGAGCACTGGATCCCTGGCCTCGCTCAGTGGGTTAAGGATCCGGCGTTGCCATGAGCTGTGGTGTAGGTCGCAGACGCGGCTCGGATCCCGCGTTGCTGTGGCTGTGGCGAAGGCCGGCGGCTACAGCTCTGATTGGAACACTAGCTGGGAACTTCTATATGCTGCGGGTGCGGCCCTAAAAAGAAAAAAAAATTCAAAGGTAACATTATTAACAATTTCAAACAATGACAGCAGTGCATGAAATCAAGCACAAAGACCCTCCTGAGAGTAGAGGCCCTGTTGCAAGCCCATGAAGCTGCCCCTGCTTCCCTCAGTTGAATTTAGAGGGGGCCAGGTGGGGACTCTGGCATGGCTCATTCTGTAGTTATCCGCTCCCTTCTTTGCATGGAAAAGGGCTGACGTACAGCTTCTTTCACAGCATCACCACACTGTCTTGATGGAATTCTAGGCTTTCTCATATTTACATATAGGATCATTACTACTCTTCTCAGCCCAGACACTTAGCTGAAACATTGGTGAAGATACTCTCTCCATCTGTGCTTAGTTTGGTTGCTGCTCTTTTGCATTAATTTTGGCCTACACTGTGGCTGAAACCATTTACAGAGGGAAGCTGGGTTCACGAGACTAAGATATTTTATCCCCGAGAGTAGCCATTCTAGTAAAAAAAAAAAAAAAAAAAGTGGAGAAAAAATTGATGCTTAGGGCAACTCTCAGCCAATCAGGGCTGCAAACATAAAATTATAAACATGATCTGTTTTTGTGTATTTGGACGTCCCTATAGCGATCACATTTATGCAGGCATCTTTAATAATATGCACTCTACAGCTAAAAAGTTTTATTACACTCGATTGTAAACGTGATACTGTTGTACTATATAGATAATTTTATAAAAATGAAGACACTCGGAGTTCCCGTCGTGGCTCAGTGGTTAACGAATCCGACTAGGAACCATGGGGTTGCGGGTTCGATCCCTGGCCTTGATCAGTGGGTTAAGGATCCGGCGTTGCCGTGAGCTGTGGTGTAGGTCGAGGACGCGGCTCGGATCCCGCGTGGCTGTGGCTGTGGCGAAGGCCAGCGGCTACAGCTCCTGTTAGACCCCTAACCTGGGAACCTCCATATGCTGTGGGTGTGGCTCTACAGAAAGGCAAAAAGACAATAAATAAATAAATAAATAAATAAATAAATAAATAAATAAATAAAATAAAAATGAAGACACTCAAAATCATTTCTTTGCATTGTCAGATAGTTGCATTACCCTTAGAACCTATTCTTGCTGAAACAAACATTGGGTCAGAATATTCAGACCAGTTCTGCAGAGCTTGCATTTGAGTGAGGGTAACTACACAGCCAGGGAGGGAAGGGAGGATTAAAGCAGTGAACCCGGCAGCTCTGACATTTACACCTGCTGCTGCACAGTAGTTCTTGATAATGTCCCTTTACTATAATATCCTGACCCTGCCCATGTCAGTGCTCAGTTGGATTCCAGGTAACATACACATTAAATGTCTAGATAAGCACCTGAAAATGGTAACACTTTATGTATTATAATCCAATATTTCTAAGAAGAGAAGAGAGTTAATATGAAGAGGAAATGTTCGTTTAACACAGTTCTAACTAGTCCATCATTTTATCTTGAAAATTTCAAACACAAAAATGTTGAAAAAAATGAGAGGGTGAACACTGACCAGGTTCTATTGTTAACATTTTACTGCACCTGCTTTTGTGCTTTACTTATTTATGCATCTTTCCCTCTGTCCACCCATCAGCGTTAGCGCAAGTCCATGTGCCTGACACACAACGAAGCCAAGCAAACCCAAACATCGGACTTCGGAGCAGAGAAAGGTTTACTGCAAGGCCATGCAAAAAGGCAGGTGGCTTGTGCCCCAGAGATGTCCCCAACTCCTCGAACCAAAATTGCAAAGCATTTTTAAAGGCAAGGTGAGGGAGGGGCATGATTGATCCTTGCAAATTTCTTGGTGCCGAAATCTTCTGTTCTTGCCGAAGTCCAAGAGGTCAGATCATGATGTTTCTGTAAACCTCCAAAAACATGCATGTTGTACTTTAGAGAGGAGCTAAAGCAGAGGATATGGGGGAAGGGCCTCCCCTGGGAAGGGCCCCATAGGGTCCAGCTTGGTTACATCAGTACGCCACATTTTTTAATGAACTTCAAGTAAATTACAGATGTCACTTTCTTTCGCCGCTAAACACTTCAGCATGCAGATCAAGGACCTGAGTTCAATATTTGTGGTTAAAAGCGCAGATCTTAAGAGGACCATTTAGTGTTTTGACAAACGCATACACCTGTATTGGCAGAGTCTCTATCAACCTGCAGAACTCTGTACTCCCCCAGAAGATACCCTTAAGCCCTTTCCCATTCACTTCCACTGTTCTGATCTTTCCCAGACTAGATTAGTTTTGCTTATTGATCAGTTCATTTCCATCATTCTTGTGCAATTGAATAAATAGAATTTTAGAGATTTAAAATACAGTGAAACTTCAGTATTTCATTGCAGGCTCTTTTTTTTAATATTTAGGGAAAATTTCCATTTCTTCTGTCTTTTTTTTTTAGGGCCAAACCCGTGGCATGTGGATGTTCCCAGGCTAGGGGTCCAGTCGGAGCTATAGCCACCAGCCTAGGCCATAGCCACAGCCACAGCAACGTGGGATCCAAGCCGTGTCTGCAACCTACATCACAGCTCATGGCAACACCAGATCCTTAATCCACTGAATGAGGCCAGGGATCGAACCTGCAACCTCATGGTTCCTAGTCGGATTCGTTTCTTCTGTGCTATGACAGGAGCTCCATTAGGGACAATTTCTAATACCAAAAAAGTCCTTGCAAAAAAATATCACCCCAAATCTCTGATGTGTTTGAGGGATGTGTAGGCTCTTAAAGGGGGAGGTCTTGCCAAAAGGGAGCAAGATTTATTGTGTCCCTCCAGGTAAGCTTGACTGTTTAGAAGAGAAAAAAAAAAAATAGGCAAATTCATCTGTTGACTGTTCCCAGAGGGAAAATCAAAAGGACTCTATCTTTTCATTTATCAATGACTTGATGGTGTTTTCTCTCCCTCATACCACAGGGCTACAGAGCACTTTCCTTCCCACAAGCTCTGCTTGAGCTCTTCTTTCCCATTTTATTTTCAGAAGGTGCTTGCCAGAGCCAACAGGGATCTCTGCAGGCTGCATGATTTAATCAGCAAGAGTGAGATGTTCCAGAATCCAGTGGCTTCTGGGGCCCTGCCTCCTGGAGAACACACAGGACTCACCAGAGATCATTTCCAGCGGGCTGCTCCGACAAGTCCAGAAATAGAAACGCAGCGGGAAAGTGGCAAAATATGCGTGCCTCACCTCTCTCTTCTGTTGTTTTTGCTCAGCAAGTCATTTGAAATTGGAACATTTTGTCCTCCAAAACCATGTTGTTGTGGCAGTGTCAACAGAGCTCCCCACTTTAATCAATCCTTATTTTACCGTAAGGAAGAAACATTAATTCACTTATTTACCCACTCATTCATCAATTTATTCATACCAAGCTTTTGTCGTCTTCTCCCCTCAAATGGTTCGTTTCCTTTCTACTCTGATACAGACCAGAAGTCTGGAATCACCCCAACACCTTCCTCTACACTTTCCTCTCCCCCTGCAGGCAGCCTATAACTTCTGCCTGTTTTTCCTGCCCAGTAGCTCCAGAATATGTTTATTTGTCTCCATTCATTCACTAAATAAGTGTCTTGAACATCTGCATGTCCCAGATGTCATCTGTGTGGTGGGATACAGAATACAATGACCCATGAAAAAGAGCAGGTCCCTGACCCCCCCCCCCAGAGATTCTATTCTAGAGAGGAGAAAAATCCAGAAACAATAAGCACAGTGACCTTTCAGATAATGCTAAGTACTGTGTGTCAAAACACTCAACACGAACGGTCATGTAACC
Source organism: Catagonus wagneri (assembly GCA_004024745.2). Lineage (NCBI taxonomy): Eukaryota > Metazoa > Chordata > Mammalia > Artiodactyla > Tayassuidae > Catagonus > Catagonus wagneri. Next base: position 1,901,114 of record PVHT020002421.1, read on the forward strand.
CTTACAAAGAAGAGAGAGCAACAATTTAGAGGGTGGTGATGGGAAGCTTTTTGGAAGTGTTGGGACCAAGAGTTGAATAACGAGATGGACTGGTCTTGTGATGGTCAGGCTGGGGCTTGCAGGCAGAGGGAGCAGGAATTGGCAATGACATTTCACTTCTATCTACTATTATCTTCTTTGGCCCAACTAGCTGGTCTACCCCAGTGTATACGATGGCTCAGATATATGATGCCATTCACACTGTGCTTTGTGAAACGCAAAATGTATTCCATAATTTTCCCTGTCCTCTTGTCACTTCCATCAAAATATCCCACAGCTCTCTACTGCTATTGCTGTTAGGGTGAAACAGTCCTTAGCTTGACAATAGACGACAAGACCATCCAGGGCCAGCCCTTGCCTTCCTCTCCAGCCAGATGTCATTCACACCTTCCTGGTGCCACTGACCTTCTTTCAGTCTTCCAGTCTATTGTGCTTGCACGGAAGACAATTCCCCTGTTGTCTGAGTTTAGCGTCATCCTTTAGATTCCAAGCTATTCCTTGCTACCTCAGGAAAGCCTTCTCTGACCAAATGCCCAGGGAGTCCCCACTGTGGCACGCCAGGTTAAGGATCCAATGCTGTCTTTGCAGTGGCACAGGTTCAATCCCCAGTCTAGCTCAGCACGTTAGTGATCCATTGTTGCCACAGATTGGGCGTAGGTCTCAGCTGCAGCTCAGATTCGAGCCCTGGCCCAGGAACTTCCATATGCTGCGGGTGTGGCCCCCAAATAAATAAATAATTGAAAAAGAAAAGAACCAAATGCACAAATGAAATGTTTTTAGGGAACAATAGCCTCCCATTTGTAGCAGTTCTTACTCTGGCAGTTTTCCATGTAACATAGATTATTCGATTGATGTCTATCCATAAGATTCTAAGCGTATAAGAGGAGGGCCCCTTGGAACAGTCCTTAGAACATAGTTTGTTAATCTGATTAATCATGAATACCTTAATTAATCATGCATGACTTCTCTGAACTTGAAAGCTGTCAGCATAAAGAAGCCCCTTTCCCTGGGCTCCCTGCAGCCCTTCCAAGTCCTCAGGCACCAGGTTGGTGCTGTCAGTACTCAGGAGGATTTGATAAAAAGAGATATTTTGTTTTTAATTACTCTTGCATGGAATTTATCTCCAGGAAATAACTCATACTTGTGCTGGAAAATAATCTAAGCAAAAGATACCTTCCCTGTACTCTAAATGACAACCTCCAACACTCACTTGCCAAGTTAGATCACCCTATACTCTTCTTCGAAACCAGTACCTCAAAGAGTCAGTAAAGACCTTTCAAAACAATTTTCCTAACGGATCTGAGGCAGACAACCCCTGTCCTAATCCTGAACCACAATGTGAAATCATGAACCTGGCCTCCGTTTGAGATAAGTTCTCCAAAATTGCCCATGAAACAGACATCAATCAGAAATCAAAAGTTCGGGAGTTCCCAGAGTGGCTCAGCAGAAACGAATCCAATGAGTAACCATGAGATTGCAAGTTCAATTCCTGTCCTTGCTCAGGGGGGTTAAGGATCCGCCGTTGCCATGAGCTGCGGTGTGGGTTGCAGATGGGGCTTGAATCTTGTGTTGCTGTGGCTGGTGTAGGCCAGCAGCTGTATTTCCTATTCAACGCCCAGCCTGGGAACCTCCATATACTACAGGTGTGGCCCTAAAAAGCAAAAATGAAAGAAATAAAGAAGAAATCAGAAGTTTATGAAAATGTGAACAGTGTGGGTAGCTGGCTACAGACTGGAATGACAAGCATGCTGAAAACTATTTGTTTCTCCCTTCGAATTTCAACTTATTACTACATATTTAGCCATAAACATAAACCAGGATTCTATCAAAAAATCTTGCATCTCTCCACATTTTGGCTGGCTTAAGTTACTATTAATTTATATTCACACTTTAGTAATTTTTATGAGCCTCTGTGTAAAGCTAATAGTCCTGTGTCTTTGAAGGAAGAATAAATCTCTGAAAGAGAGAGTGGGTAGGAAATAGGAGGAGAGAAACGGGGAAGTGCTCTGTGTAGGTGATCGTTTCTCCTGAAACCGCAGAGCTGTAATTATCTATAAACTGAAAGGTTTGGATGGAAAATTTTCAGATTATTTCTACAGAACCTCTAGCGCTGGAATGATCTACAAGACTTAAAAGTTTAGGTTAAAAAAAAGAAATTTCCGGGGGAAAAAATGTATCTTTCTTTTGGCATAAATAAGCCTCAGGCTTTTGTAAGCCTCCAACCCTTGTAAGCGTTGCTTAATCACTCTCAGGAAGAAGGTGAAGTCAGAAGACTATTACATTTCAGCTTCCCGGGAAGAAGAACTGCAAACTCAAGCAAGCAAAAGGTAGAAGAAAACTCTCCATCTGAAGACATGGCGAAGAGGAGATCGGTGTTTCTGGTTGGGGATGTTATATCCGGGCTACAGGAATTATATGCTGTGTCATTGCTGTTCGTCCTGAGAAGAAACCTAACATTTCTCTAATGGGAAACAATTGCCACAGAGTGGGCTCTGACGCCTTTATTTGTAGTGAGGAGCATAGCTGTGTTCACCCTGTAATTACAGTGACACAACAAACCTAGGCAAACGTTGGCACAGCACAGCAACCTTCATCGTCATGGAGTCCTGAGATGCAAGAATTCTTGGAAGCTCACGATCTCTCTCCGGGGCTCATGCTGACCTTCCATGGTGTCACGGTCAACACTCCGGGGACTTGTCTCCAACACCATGCCTTAAACTTTCCTGATTATTCAGAGTCATTATTTAAGAACCCCCCCCCCCCCACACACACACAACGGCCCCGACGCGAAACCAACCTCATCAGAATCTCCATGAAGCGGTCTAGGAATTTCAATTGGTCTCAATTTTCACCAATTTAGGAAACACCGAGAGATCCCTGAAGCCCCTTCCAGATCTAAGCAGAAGTCTATGACCAGGTCTCTGATGATCTCAGCTAGTCGTTCTCCACGAACACAGAGGAGCTGGCACTGGCAACACCCGAGGAGCCTTTTCAAAACACAGATGTCTTTGGCTCACAACCCTCTGTTACGGTGAAGTTTCTGAATGAGTTGGTCATACGCGTGTTTCGAAGTGACCTCCAGACCGGACGCAGCCTTGCTCAGCAACTGCTCACCTAGGGCTTTGATGAGAACGATGCCAACCCAAGTGAAGCTCATTCAGTCGGTGCTTTTCTACACAGCACCCACTACGTATTTATACAGAAAGTTTTAGTGTTTCTTCAGTTCCCTACCCACATGTGTTTCCAGTCAAATGAAACCACCATATATATTACACAGGGTTTTTTGCTTTTTTTGTGTGTGTGTCTTTTTAGGGCCACACCCACAGCATCTGGAGGCTCTCAGGCTAGGGGTCAACTCAGAGCTGTAGCCGCTGACCTGCGCCACAGCCACAGCAACACTGAATCTGAACTACATCTATAACCCACACCACAGCTCAAGGAAACACCAGATCCTTAACCCACTGAGCGAGGCTAGGGATCGAACCTGAGTCCTCATGGATATTAGTCAGATTTGTTTTCCGTTCTGAGCCACAATGGGAACTCCCATTATAGAGTTTTAAGCTCCAGAAATAAAGTAATAGCAGTTTGGTAACCCGGTGACATTTAGAGTCAAGTTAAACAAGAAAAACAAGAAAATGCCTCAAAGTCAAAGAAAAGCACATGTCAGGCAATCAAGAGGCATTCCAAAGGAGACTGTGTTTGAAGGTCAAGTAGCAGTAGAGTCAGCAGGCACCCTGACATGGGGGACTTCACTCTGATCCTGACTCAGTGGCAGTGGGATCACACAGCCTAGAAAGGAAGAGGAGGCATAATGTGCTTCTCTCAAGAAAACACAAAAAATTAACAAAACTGTGAATCGCTTTTTCCTGGAAAATTCAGTTTTCTCCCCGTTCTCGTCAAACGGCATCCCTTTTTTTTTTCCTGGCTTTGAAATCAGATGGGTACATCCTTTGCACTATACAATATTTGACTCTATGATAATTTGCATCCCTCTCTGCAGCTTTGAGGCACTAGTATGTGTACAGAAATAATTATCCATCTTGAGAACTAAGATGCCCATCTCCATGATGAGGATAATCATCGTGTTTGCTCTATTAAAGAAGAAAAGGAAGGAAGAGAAGAGGAAGGAGAAGGAGAGAAAGAAGACTAATAATGATAACAGCAACAATAATAGAGGATTTGAAAGTAGGTGACTACCTAAAACACCACCAAAATCAAGAACTAAAGCAGGGACAAGGAGTCTGCCTTCCCGATGAACTGGATAAGTAGGTAAAATAAAGGATAGATTGGTCAAAGGCCATATGAAACTCAGGGGCCCTGCGTAGAAAGTTGTCCACGGGTCATTTACATACTGTGAGAAACATTTAAATGCACAACTCACCCATTTTGCGTTTTAGTGACACATGGAACCTTCTGGAAGCAAAATCTGGATGTGAGTGGCAAACTAATCTTAACTTAGAGAGATAATGTGTCAAGACTTCATTTGATCCATTCCCTAAATGAAGTGTGGGAAGCAGAAGAGGCTCACCCCAAACCAACCTCCTCCTCCATCGCTTTGAAAGCCACTGACATTTCAAGACCTGGACACCACAGCAAAGGGATACCTGGTGAACTCAAAATTTTAGGAACAGGAATAGCAGCAAGTTGGGTGGCAAGTCCAAATGTGAAGGCTGCAAGGAGTCCCCTCTTCTTTCAGTTCTTTGCATTATTGAT
>PVHT020002421.1:1910008-1957099 GCA_004024745.2 Catagonus wagneri
AAAAAAAAAAGCAACAAAACCCCAAACAGTTAATACAATGGCAATAAGAACATATATATCAGTAATTACCTTAAATGTTAATGGACTGAATGCCCCAACCAAAAGACATAGACTAGCTGAATGGATACAAAAACAAGAAAACAACCAATGGATCACTGAAGAAATCAAAGGGGAAATTAAAAAATACCTAGAAGCAAATGACAACAAAGACACGACACTCCAAAACCTCTGGGATGCAGCAAAAGCAGCGCTAAGAGGAAAGTATATAGCAATACAAGCCAACCTCAGGAAACAAGAAAAAGCTCAAATAAACAACCTAACTTTACATCCAAAGCAGCTGGAGAGGGAAGAAGCCAGGTCATGGAAACAACCTAAATGCCCATCGACAGAGGAGTGGATAGGGAAGATATGGTACATACACACAATGGAATGTTACCCAGCCATTAAAAGGAACGGAATAACAACATTTACAGCAACATGGATGAACCTAGAAATTATCATACGAAGTGGAACCAGTCAGACAATTAGACAGCAACACCCAATGCTACCACCTACACGTGGAAACTAAAGAGATACAACGAACATCTTTGAAGAACAGACAATGACTCACAGATTTTGGAAAATCTTGGTTTTTCAAATAAGACAATCTGGGGGTGGGGGGATGAAATGTGGGTTTGGGACACAAAATCTATCGTATTGACTTATGATCTTTGTACACCTATAACTGAGATAAAATTCACTGTAAATATAAAAAAAAAAAAAGAAGTGTGCAATAGAGTATGATCTTGGAGTCCTTGTTGAGACTCAGCAGGTTAAGAACCCAACAGGTTGTCCATGAGGGTTCAGGTTTGATATCTGGCCTCACTCAACTGGGTTAAGGACCCAGCGTTGCCACAAGTTGTGACATAGATCACAGATGCGGCTCGGATCCTGTTGCTGTAGTTATGGTGCGGGCCTGCTGCTGCAGTTCTGATTTGACCCCTAGCCCAGGAACTTTCATATGCCACAGGTGTGTCTGTAAAAAAAAGTGGGGGGGGGAGGATAATAGTTAGTTAGTTAGTTAGTTAGTTAGTTAGTTAGTTAGTTTTGCTTTTTAGGACCACAATCACAGCACATGGATGTTCCCAGGCTAGAGGCTGAATCAGAGCTACAGCTGCCAGCCTACGCCACAGCTACAGCAATGCCAAATCCCCTACCCAATGAGCAAGGCTAGGGATCAAACTCACATCCTCATGGATTCTACTTGCATTCCTTTCTGCTATGCCACAACAGAAAACTCCAGAAAAAATATAATCTTATATTCACACAGGTACATACACATGTGTGTGTATGTACACACACATACACTCTATAAATAGTTCAAACTGAACTTACACAAGTCCATAAACATTTATATTTTTGCATAATAGTATTAAAAATACTCCTGGGAGTCAATTGATCAGAATGCTGAGATTCTACCTTAGGACAATGTGGTTATCAGTGATTTTCAGTTTTGACAATTTTCTTAGCTTTTCAGAGGTGCTTCTTTGAGACATTCATAGTTAATATCGCCATCCTTCATTTTAAAAAGTTGCCAAGGGAGTCCCCGTCATGGCTCAGTGGTTAAAGAGTCCGACTAGGAACCATAAGGTCGCAGGTTCGATCCCTGGCCTCGCTCAGTGGGTTAAGGATCCGGCGTTGCCGTGAGCTGTGGTGTAGGTCGCAGACGCGGCTCGGATCCCGCGTTGCTGTGGCTGTGGCGAAGGCCGGCAGCTGCAGCTCCGATTAGACCCCTAGCCTGGGAATCTCCATATGCCGCGGGTGTGGCCCTAAATAAGGCAAAAAGACCAAAAAAAAGAAAAGTTGCCAAGGGTGCATTCTATCCCAGTCAGGAGAAAGCCCACGGTGATGAGCACGTGAAGGTGGAGAGGGAGGCGGCTGAGAGGAGAGTGAGGTGGCTTCAGATGCTGCAGGCTGCCCCCTGTGCTCTCTCCAGACCCAGTATGCCTCTCAAATACCAGGTTTCATGTCACCGTGCTTTCCAGAGTTTGCCAATTTCACGTGACAACCGACAGTTAATGGATGAGACTTACAGCACTCCCACCACCACAGTCCCTACCCCCAAACCATCCTGGGATAAAAAAAAAAAAGGACATCCCAAACACTCAAATGGACACACAGGGCCAGGAAGTGGGCTTGTGCCATTTGGGTTAAGTATTCTGGAGTCTTGGGTGTCACGCAGAGGGGACCGGGAGAGCTATCCTCAGGGAAGGCATGTCTGTTCTCCACACCTAGGCTCGTGGAGGAGAGCAGACTGGAGGGAGGCTGGAGTAGAGACCTGTAAATCATGAGCTCCGGAGTAGAGGTCTCAGTTGCCTGGGTCCAGTCTTGTTCTGGAACCGCCTCCCTCTCCTCCCCCCGTCAAAAAAAAAAAATATATATATATATATATATATAAAAGCACTAATTTGTTGGATTTCCAGATTTTCATGATGCAATTCTCTCTCTCTGGCCAACTTCAGGCTGTTAATAGCTGTATGGCAGAAGAAAGAATTCCTTAATGTTTAACACTCGGCTCTAGCCAGCAATTCAACCCCATGACAGCCCACCGCTGCCGAGGCCAGTCATGGTACTGCCAATATTACTTCCTTGTTTCTTGTCTGGAAACCCACCACCACCACCATAAATTGACAAGTGAAAGAATTAAGTACCGCTACCATTACTCAAAGGCTGACACAATTCTGATAAAGTAACGCTCTAAGCCTCTGCGATAGGTCATGGTCCATCCATTTTTCCACCCATAAGATAGTTAGCAAATACGCCCCTCTTTCCTAACAGTCCTCAGAAAAGACCTTCCTCTTACAGACAGATTACTCCAGACTTTGAAGTCTTAAATTCATCTTACGTGGAATGGGTGACTGCTATACGCTGAAAAGAGCTCATACGACTTAAAGAACCTCTGAATCCCAGTGCACAGTGTGTTTGTAGATGTGTTATTTTCATCGAAGGATTGGAGAGCCCTTAAAAGTCATTGAATTTTCAGTGATAAGTTGGTGTTGATATTACCAACCCCGAAAGGCTATTGTAAAAATTCAAAAAGTGATGTATGAAAGCAGTTTGTAAAACATGAAATACTCTTCAAATATTGTAAAGTTGTGTCAGTTTTACAGGGTTTGGGGACTATAACCATCGGCTCAGGAATTTCTGTCTGAAAAAAAAAGGCTTATTGTCAGCATGGGAGCCAGGAGGGTACTCTTGATACTGTGCTTGCTTAGCAGGTACACTCTTTTCTCTCGATGATTTATTTGGAATGACCAGCAGGATCTGCTGGACGCTGGTGAGGCTAAAGTCCCCTAAGGCATCTCTTTGCACCCCTGCTATGTTCAGAGAGTGTCTCATCAAGAAAAGCCAAACCAGCAATAACAACAACGACAAACAAAATGGCGTAATTGATCTATACCCTAAAAAACACATATATGTGTGTTTTGAGGTAAGTATGCATGCATACAAATAAATATGTACATGCACACATTCACAGAAATATATATGTTTATTTATTATACATATTTTAAATATATGCGTATTTATTATATATCATTATATACATATATATTATATATGTATATTTATTATATATCTATTATATATGTATATATTTATATATATATATATGTAATATCTCTTGCTAAAAAGAAATGTTAAGACAGAAATATTTAAAAAAAAAACTTTCATATTCCGGACAGCAGACTCCCAGATAGGGACCTTTAACAATATTTGGAATTTTTTTTTTAAACATCAGAAAGGGGGAGTTCCCATTGTGCCACAGCAGAAATGAATCTGACTGGGAACCATGAGGTTGCTGGTTCGATCCCTGGCCTCGCTCAGTGGGTTAAGGATCCGGCGTTGCCGTGAGCTGTGGTGTAGGTCGCAGACGTGGCTCGGATCCCGCGTTGCTGTGGCTGTGGCGAAGGCCGGCGGCTACAGCTCCTGTTAGACCCCTAGCCTGGGAACAACCTTATGCCACAGGTGTGACCCTAAAAAGACAAAAAAAAAAAAAGACTAAGAATGACTGGACTGAACCTATATTTTGGAATGAGGACTTGTAAATACACCTCACTAGAGTGACAAAGGAAGCCTTAACACCTGTAAAACATATTATATATAACATCTTGTGTTTCCTTGCCGTTAACTCATTCTGCCTCACTGAAGACTTGGCATAAAAAGAAGAACCTGAGCTGAGCGTGGTCGGGGGAAATTTCTGTCCCGCTGCCGTTCCCATCCTCTGGGTGAAGAAGAGCCACTCTCACCTCCACGCTGTCCTGCAGTGTGCAGGGCACTTCATGATATCAGGGCTCTCGCATCTATTCTAACTTGGCCTTGGTAGCTCCATCTGTAATTCCTAGAGGTCCGACTTAAGGTTTTTAAAAAGTCCCCCAAGTATAACTTTGGCTCTCTCGGATTAAATACTGCCTTGGTCTACGTAGTCAGAACTACAGGAAATCTGACTTCCAGCGTGACCCACAACAGGCTGTCCAAGTTTACTTCCTGCCAGTGGCAGCTTGGTTCTGTGTGTTTCAACCTAGGGACTTTCTCAACTTGACATACTATCAGCTCTGCTCTGTGGGAGTTGAGGAGTTGTTTTGTGGTTGGACAGTGTCTCCATTTGGCTTCCTTCCCTCTGGCTTCCACGTACAGCCACAGGCAGAAGAGGGAGAGAGAATGGACCTGCTTCCAAAGGCATATGCTTTGAAAGGACTTCACTGTACAGAGGTAATAGGACATGACACTTGCTGTATATCATTTGCAGGTATTCTTCCCAGCCTCACCCGGATATTATTCCAGTTTTTCATACTCTTGGTTTTGTTGATTTTCTCTTTTTTTTCTAGTCTCTATTTTATCTCTGCTCTAATCTTTATTATTTCCTTCTTTTTAGTGGCTTTGGGTCTAGTTTGTCATTTTTCTAGTTCCTCAGGGTATAAAGTTATGCTGTTGACTTGAAGTCTTTCTTTTGTTTTAATGTAATCATTTACAGCTATAAAGTTTCCTCTTGGTATTGCTTTTCCTGCATCCCAAGGCTGTGGTATGCCATTTTCATTTTCATTTGTCTCAAGATATTTTTTAAGTTCCCTTGTGCTTTCTTCTTTAACCAATTTATTGTGTGTTGTTTGATTTCCACCTCTTTGTGAATTTTCCAGTTTTCCGTCTGCTACTGATTTTCTAATTTCATTCCTATCTGACTTTTTGGGAAAAAACTAATGACCTGGACAAATTGTTTTTAAAAAAACAGTGACTTTTGGTCCAGACGAGATGGTATAGACCATTTTCTCCCTCCTTATCCTTGTTGTGCACAATTACATACACTGCAAACAGCACAAGAGACACCAATAGAAAACTAAGAAATGTAGGAAGAGAAAGGACAACAGTTTTGTGGCTCTAAGCCTGAAGGAACAGCATCTTCTAAGAGATGAAGGCCCCCCCCAGACTCAGCGTATACAAGTCCCCACATCAGCAGAAGCCCACTTGAACAGGTTCATTCCTACCCATTCAACCACAGTCCATCTGACAACAGGCAGGACCACACCAGCAAGGAGATGGTTTGGAAGCCTGGTCAGAAATAATATTTTTCCACTCTGGGACTAAAACCAAAACTGACAGCATTTTTCACTTGAACCTAACCAGAACCCAGGTTGGGACTTGGGCCCACGTGCCAGAACTCTAATACAGCCTAAACCAAGATTGGGATTTGAACCCACATGCCGGGACTCAAACCCAGCCAAAACCCAGATTGGGACTTGAACCCACAGTTTTTATTTATTTATTTATTTATTTATTTTATTTTATTTTATTTTATTTTTTCTTAATGGATTTTATTTCAATTATAGGTGTATATAAATCATCACAAGTCAATTTTACAGATTTTGTATCCCAAACCCACAGTCCATCCCCCCACCCCCCAAATTGTCTTATTTGAAAAACCAAGGTTTTCCAAAGTCCGTGAGTCATTGTCTGTTCCACAAAGAGGTTCATTGTGTCTTTTTAGTTTCCACATGTAAGTGGTAGCATTGGGTGTTGCTGTCTAATTGTCTGACTGGTTTCACTTCGCATGATAATTTCTAGGTCCATCCATGTTGCTATAAATGTTGGTAATTCGTTCCTTTTAAGGGCTGAGTAATGTTCCATTGTGTGTATGTACCATATCGTCCCTATTCATTCCTCTGTCCATGGGCATTTAGGTTGTTTCCATGATCTGGCTATTGCATAGAGTGCTGCAGTGAACACTGGGGTACAGGTGTCTTTTCGAGTCATGGTTTCCTCTGGATAGATGCCCAGGAGTGGGATTGCTGGATCAAATGGTAGAACCCACAGTTTTTAAATTAGAATCACTCACCCAATTTTCTGGACTTACTGAGGTTCAGGTTCTTTGTGCCTCAGTGCAGAAAGAATTCAGCAAGAGACAAAGTAATAAGCAAGAAATAGATTTAATAAGATAAGGTGCTTGTGAGAGATACAAGTGGGCAGGCAAGGAAGCTCTGCTCCAAGGATTACATGGGCTACAGCTTTATATTCCAAGGGAAATGCGGATGGGAAAAGACTCTCTCTTCCTCTTTTTTGAGTAGTATCTCCTCCTTGGTACCCAGTAAGAGAGTATTTGACCCTCTAAGGTCAGACTAGGATTGTCAAGGTGTGTATTTAAATCAGCAGAAGGGCGGTCCTCAAACTCCTGCCCTTGGTCCGAACCTGAACGCAGGTCTCACCCCAACCCCCACCCAATGATCCGAGGCGTATCTGGCGCCTCCAGTAGTCAAGCAAGCCTGCCTGTTCTGATGGCCCCTTTGAGCAATTTATTAACTTACAATGATCTCCCTAAGTTCCCAAGTACCCCCTCTCCATCTATATAGTCTGTTCTCGGGACTATAACTACCTGTGCAGCTATCCTGCCCCATCCCTGTCAAAACTTCCCTGTCTGCAGAAAGATACCTAGGAAAGCAGGTGGAGCCAGGAAAAGGGACCCAGTCTCAGCAAGTGGCCTGATCTGGAAAGTTGCCTTGTCCTCGTGGGTCTTGAGGCCGTTCTCCATTACCCAGAGACATAGAAACTGCCGACTGCCTGGGGGTTTTGCAGCAGGTCTCACCACTTCCATGCCAAGATCTTGGTGGTGAGATACACTAATTTTCAACACAAGAGCATATGGGGAAAACAGGTATACAGAATCTCTCTCTATATGATTTCTTACAGCTGCATATGAATTAACAATTTTCTCAAAAAATTTAAGAAAAAATCGGAGAAGCAATCAGGATTCAAGATCAAGGAAAAATAGGGTTAAACCGTCAAATAACATATTTATTCTTTTCAAGTTAACATGGAAGATGTACTAAAATTAACCTTATTCTGTACCAAGAAAGCGTGTCTAGGCAAATTTCAAAGGTTTGAAATTAGGCCAAGTATGATCCTGCAACCAGAGAAAAGCTCAATATCAATAAACAAAAGAAAACCGGAAAGTCTCTAAATGTAGAGATAAGATTTTAAATAGCCAGTGAGTCAAAGAAACTCTTAATAGATGTTAGGAAAGGTTTGTGCTAAATAATAATGAAAAATCCAACAGATCAGATTCATGAAATGCTTCTAAAGCTGTGCCTAGAGGAAGAGGAAAATAGTGGTACTTACACCAAATGCAGCTGAAATGCGGCCCCTGTACATGGGCACCAATTAAGTCTCGGTGACAAGAGTTTTTTTTTGGTTTTTTTTTTTTTGTCTTTTTCCCTTATCTAGGGCTGCACCCGCGGCACACGAAGGTTCCCAGGCTAGGGGTCTAACAGGAGCTGTAGCCGCCGGCCTTCACCACAGCCACAGCAATGCGGGATCCGAGCCGCGTCTGCGACCTACACCGCAGCTCATGGCGACGCCGGATCCTTAACCAACTGAGCAAGGCCAGGGATCGAACCCACAACCTCACGGTTCCTAGTCAGATTCGTTAACCACTGAGCCACGAAGGGAACTCCCCGGAGACAGAGTTTTGAGGAAAAAGAACATCTTTATTGCTTTGCCAGGCAAAGGAGGACACAGTAGGCTGGTGTCTCAAAACTATGTCCTGACTTGAGAGGGGAGAGCAGTGAGGTTTCATAGGTTTCCCGCTGAAGACAGGGTTATTGATGATGGTGTCTCTGTTAGTCTTCATCCATAGATCATTTCAGAGCCGTCAAGGCAGGAGTCAGTCGGTCTGGTGATGGTTTCTGATCGTCTGCAGGGTTATCGTCGCTTGACCTTTCCTCTGGAAAGATGACCGCTTACAGGGAAGGGGTATTAGGGAGGGTTTCAGTTACAAGAGAAAACACTAGGTGCAGTAGAACTCGAACTAGAAAGTAAACATTTGTAAAAGAAGGCAATTAAACAAGGAAGGGATCCTTTGTAAAAAGCTAGACACTAGGTGCAATATAACCCTAATTAGAAAGTGAACATTAGTAATAAGTCAGTGAGCCAAGGCAGGATATAACACGTTTTTAGCTGTAATGACTGATATTTTCTTTTCTTTTTTTTTCTTCTTCTTCTTATTCTTCTTTTTTTTTTTGTCTTTTTTGGTCCGCATCCACGGCATATAGAGGTTCCCAGGCTAGGGGTCGAATTGGAGCTGTAGGCACAGGCCTACACCACTGCCACAGCCACACCAGGTCCGAGCTGCATCTGTGACCTTCACCTCAGCTCACAGTGTTGCCAGATCCTCAACCCACTGAGCAAGGCCAGGGATCGAACCTGTATTCTTATGGATACTAGTCAGATTCGTTTCCACTGAGCCGTGATGGGAACTCAGATATTTTCTAATTATTAACTCTTGAGTCAGCTTTTTGAGACTGTGGGGGAGGCCTGGGAGGCTAAAGGAAAGGTCTTTTACCTCAAAACAAAAAAAATTTAGGGTCTGGTGCATGGTTTTGGCTTCCCTGCTTCATCTGGGGCTGAAGCAATGGCACTGAGAAATGGACTATTTGTGTGCATTTTAAGACCTTCCGGTACTGAAAATTTCTTTATATCCTTTGCGAGCAATTCTGAAAAAAAACTTGTCCTCCAAAACTTGTCACTCTTTATACACGTAACTTATGCAAACAACAAAGCTTCATTATCACACTGAGATGTGTTCATTCATTTATAACGAAATCTCTCTTACCTGAGGCTCATTGTAATATTGTATCTTACATCTTTCCCCATCTCACAATTCCTCACAAATGTGATAATTCTTGGTGGAAAGTCACTTTTTTGGATTTCTTTCCACTATCATCTTAACCGCTTATACTGATGAGTTTTTGTCTAATATTTGTGTAGTTTGCCATATTTTAAATTAATTTGTGGTTTTATCTAAGAACCAATAAAATCTATTTTTCTTTCTGATAAAAAATGAAATCTTTCAGTGTCTTGATCACATTTTTCAAAGCATTTTCTAACATTGTGGGAGTGTGATATATATCTCTGACAACTGTTAGTATATTTTGGGAGAAAATGTTTATCTAATTTATGGCTTCACTCTGTCTTAGTAAATATTAAGATAAAAATATCGAACTGAGGAGTTCCCTTTGTGGCTGAGTGGTTAACGAATCCAACTAGGAACGATGAAGTTGCGGGTTTGATCCCTGGCCTTGCTCAGTGGATTAAGGATCCGGCGTTGCCATGAGCTGTGGTGTAGGTCGCAGACGCAGCTCGGATCCTGCGTTGCTGTGGCTGTGGCGAAGGCCGGCGGCTACAGCTCCTGTTAGACCCCTAGCCTGGGAACCTCCACATGCCGCGGGTGTGGCCCTGGAAAAGGCAAAAATACAACAACAAAAAAAATCTAACTGAACATTATTTGGCACTTGAACATTTTTAAAATAAGGGCTAAAATTGCACATATATGTATATATATATGCAAAGCAGGATAAAATTCTTTTTTTTTTTTTTTGGTCTTTTTGCTTTATCTAGGGCCACACCCGCAGCATGTGGAGATTCCCAGGCTAAGGGTCTAACAGGAGCTGTAGCCGCCGGCCTTCGCCACAGCCACAGCAACGTGGGATCTGAGCTGCGTCTGCAGCCTACACCACAGCTCACGGCAACGCTGGATCCTTAACCCACTGGGCGAGGCCAGGGATCAAACCCGCAACCTCATGGTTCCTAGTCGGATTCGTTAACCACTCAGCCACAAAGGGAACTCCACCAGGATAAAATTCTTGATGGCAGCACGTTTCCAAAATAAAGAACAATGCTTAGTAAGATACTAGATAAAATGATGTGTAATCTTCCCTTGATTTGTGTGGTAGACCCATTTCTAGAAAGTTCAATGCATATCACAACTGTGCCAAAGCATTGACTTATTGTCTATAAATGGGGTTAGGGTCTAGACTCAGGTTTTCCAGCTCCACCATTTTCACTGGAACATTCCAGAGTAATTTAGTACACAGAATGGTTTGCTAAGGTACAGAAATGTATACTCTAGGTTTTGAAGGTTTCTTGATGTTACAGCCTATCTAGAATCCCCATCTCCACTCTCTAAATGTCCAGTGACTTTCCAGATTTTGCATAAGAGATGATATTGCCTCAAATGGGACCATGGATATCATGCAAGCCTCTTAGCTACACCTGAGGTAATTAGTGCCCAAAATTACAGAAAGGGAAAATGAGATTTACAATGGAAACTCTGCCCTGTTACGCTCTCACAGCTAATCTATGGTAGAGCTGGAATTAAAGTTCAGGCTTGTCTACTTCAGAGCCAAGCCTTTTCCACGAGGTACGCTGGCATCAATTGCTTTTGCTTAAATGAATGGACAAAAACTGGTGAATAAAAAAATAATAAATGGGAGTTCCTGTTGTGACTCAGTGGGTTAAAAACATCACATGGTATTCACGAGGATGCCGGTTCCATCCCTGGCCTCTCTCACTGGGTTAAGGATCTGGCATTGCCACGAGCTGTGGTGTAGATCACAGATGCCACTTGGATCTGCTGTCCTAGCTGTGGTGTAGGCCTCAGCTACAGCTCTGATTTGACCCTATCCCAGGAACTTTGGTATGCCTCACGTGCTGTTGTAAAAGGAGTAAATAAATAAACGAGTAACTCATAATTGGACTTCACAGATCTTTTGCAACCCAAACACCCCTTGTAGGAAAGGACCAGCTAGCTATTTCACTCCGTGATTTGGAGAGGTTATGTCCATACTACAAGGTGATTTCACGTTTTATGAACCTATCATGTGCTCCTGGATGGATTCAAAACCACCAGAGGCAGAAAACACTGCTATTTTATTTGCATAAGACTTGATTGCTTTCTTGTGTTTTGTGAACCACCAATGACTGACAGTGATATTGCAGAATCATGTTTTTTTTTTTTTTTTGGCTAGGGACTTAAGTAGTTTGAACTGTATTTTGCTGATGTGATCTTTCAATATTCAGAAACTGTATAGTCTTCCTTAAAATCAGTTTCTATTCAATATTTCACCATCAAAATTTTAAAGTTAGGAGTTCCCATCATGGCTCAGTTGTTAACGAATCCGACTAGGAACCATGAGGTTGCAGGTTCGATCCCTGGCCTTGCTCAGTGGGTTAAGGATCCAGCGTTGCCGTGAACTGTGGTGTAGGTTGCAGATGCGGCTCGGATCCCGCGTTGCTATGGCTGTGGTGAAGGCTGGCAGCTACAGTTCCTGTTAGACCCCTAGCCTGGGAACCTCCACATGCCGCGGGTGCGGCCCTAGATAAGGCAAAAAGACAAAAAAAAATTTTTAAGTTAAAATATAAATTAAATAAGTTTGATGGACAGATTGGGCAACTCAACCCGAAGCACTCAATTCTGTAAAGTGATAAAACTGACAATGAAATTTTACATGAAATGTGATGAAACGACATATCACAGCATTTGAAACAAGATAATTTTTGGAGAAAGATTTTTAAAGTAGTTTCTAATTGACAATGTGTGGAAAGTTAACCAAATATTACTACTAATTACCATTTTTGTCTCCTTTAAGAGAAGGCATCAAGCACTATAACACTTTGCATGTCTGTCTTATTTAATATTTATGGAGCATACATTATTTTTCTAATTTTATAAAAGACTAAAGTGAGGCTGAGAAAGATGAAATAAAGTCCAGGATCCGGGATCACAAAGCTAGGCATGATCTTTAAATCCAGGCATATCTTGTTCTAAAAGTTAAGTCTTAAACTAGCACTGAATCATTTACTTATGAAATATACATAGTGTGCCACTTATGATGCATGCTAAGAACTAGCTCAGGAGTCTATAAAGAGTATGATGTGTTTATGTAGCCTAAATGTCCCTGCATTAACCAAACTGTCACTATAAAACAAAGCTACACCTTTCTCTTAATAGTTCTAATTTTATTAACACAATCATGCACACAATTAAAAAAAAAAACAGTAGCACAAACTGAGTGAGAATCTTCTCATCTTTGTTTAGCTGAGGATAAGACAAGAGAGACAATATTTTATAGCAAGACCTACATGAAAGCATTGCAAAATTGGTGTGATAGCCTGAGCTCTAGACTGAGCTCATCACTTCCACTTATTAAGGCAGCTAAAGAGACTGAAAATGGAAAGAATGGAGCCTGAGACAGGAATTTTTTTTTTTTTAAGGGCTGCACCCGTTGCATGTGGAGGTTCCCATATGACTAGGGGTTAAATCGGAGCTCTAGTTGCTGGTCTATACCACAGCCACTGTGATGCCAGAGCCAAGTCTCATCTGTGACCTATACCACATCTCATGGCAATGCCAGATCCTTAACCCACTGAGTGAGACCAGGGATTGAACCTGCATCCTCATGGATACTAGTCAGATTCATTTCCACGGAGCCATGACGGGAACTCCTGAGAAAGGAATTTAGATTGAGGCTGATGTTTCCCCTTCTCCCACCCAAGATATGGGGTATGGTTTGACGCTCCCTTTAGCCTAATGATTTCTCGCAGTGGGTGTCTAAGGCAGCCTAAGGAATCAAGAGTCAGAGGAAGTCTAGAGGGTGCTAACTGGTGAGCCATGGGAAGTGGTTGCACCTGGGAAGTCATCAGGACAAAAGGAACCTGAGTGTTTCCTCTGGACCAGATGTTCTGTACAGGTGGAAGAGAGCCAGCTGGGGCCTTCTGAAGGTCTGCTCATGAGAACCAGCTGGGAGAGAAAGCAGGTCACAGCAGAGAAAGACTGCGGATGGCCGGGGACTGGGCTGGGGAAGGTGAGCCATGGGAAAGGGCCGCTCTCAAACAGAGGAGCTGCAGATGAGGGGTCACCTGAAACTGAGCACCCGTGCGGTGCCAGAGAAAGACTAACCCCAGTCCCTGACACATGAACTGAAGAATCTCTGAGCCGAGTTCTGCCCAAATTCCTGGGCCACAAAATCATGAGATGTAATAAAATGCTGGTTATTTTAAGCCCTTATCTCCTGGGATGTCTTGTTACACAGCAAACAGGCCACTTTAGGGAACCATTAAAAGCACTCTAATTAGAGAGGAAGTTAGTTTAAAAGCATCAGCAAACGTAGAGAGCCCACGTCCAGATCAAGACAGGACCAATTAAGTAAAAATGTCCCCGTACAATTTAGCCTTCCCTATCTTCAAGGAAAGGGAGAATTAGCACAGAAAAAAAAGAAACTCAGCCCCTTTTCCAGAATTTAGACTGACTAGTCAACAGCAGGCATTAATGTTTTTATTACATGTTACTGACAACTTTAATTATTGATCAGAGGATTCCGTGGTACCCGAGCAAGAATAAATTTATGAGCCTACTCAAGTTTTCATCAAAGGCAGGATAAGAACTAGTTCCAGAAAATAAATGTTCAAAGACAAGATATTTTATAACTGCATACTCTAACTTATGCTATTTCAATATATCAAAGGACCAGAGGAAACTGTTTCAATTCCTTCAGTTGCATCTTCTTATATTCAGATGTATTTCATCTCAATACCCAATACCAAAACTGCTTGAGAGGCTCTAGGGGAAATGGCCCAGCTGAATTCAATGAAAGAAAAACTGAACAAAGTGCAGAGATAGCAGAAATTACATCAATCAACCACTGAACTGACTTCATGTGGCAAAAACCTATCTCTGAACTTGCATTACATGGAGAAATAAACCTAAATTTGCGTCAGTCTCTGTGAATGCATTTTCTAGAACTTGCAGCCCAATGCATTTACAGATGACAACTTTATTCATTCATTTTTTCATTCGTCAAATAGGTATCAAGCGATCTCTTTAAGGTGATCACTCCCAAACCAGGAGGGCACAAGCAAGACAGAGTGCCTGCCTAAACTGTATAGTGGAGAACCAGACAGAAACAAGAAGACACATGAAGAAGGATGATGATTTCAGACAATAACATTTCCATGAAAGAAGAAAAGCAAGCATTTGGAGGGAACAGGAAAGGAAAGAAAGAAGGAAGGAAGGAAGGGAGAAAGAAAGAAAGAAAAAGGAAAGAAGGAGAGAGGGAAAAAGTAAGAGGAAGGGAGGGACGGAGGAAGGAAGAAAGAAAGGAAGGCAGGAGAAAGGAAGGAAGGGAGAGAGGGAGGGAGGAAGGAAGGAAACTCCTGGAGCTCTCTTAACTGCAATGATCGGGAAGTGATTTCTTGAAAGGATGCACTTGATCGCATAGCTGAAGGATCAAGATGTGGCAGAGAGGGTGCAGGAAGAGGAAGCATGATGCAGTCCTGAGGCAGAGAGCAGGGCAGGGGATCAACAGGAAGGAGGGGGCAGTGAGGGGAGTTCAGAGAAGGAGGCGCTGTTGTCTGAGGGGGCAGGGCAGGATTATCATAGGGGGAGTTTGGAGCTTCTCTCAAGCCTGATGGGAAGGTCTTATTTTTCTCCACCACCTGCCCATATGCCGTGGGAAAACTTTGTTCATTTCCAGAATCCAACACAGCATCTTGTTCATATGGCAAGCTCCATAAATAGTTTCTGAACTAAAGAGGCAAGGTCTGTTGGTAGAGAGAGAGAAAAAAAGACAATAGTCATTGATACATGGATGCTCAGTAGACATAGAATTGTTTCATTCAGCATGTTGGAAAAGCATAGGCAAGATACCTGTTTTGCTTTATAAGAAATGATATGGTTGCCTTGGTAGCCTCCAAGTACATCACCTGTTAGCCCCTCCTGGAGGTCAACAGAACAAAAGACTCACAAACCGGATTACCTGGTTATCTGCTCAATGTGAAATGTGGTGAAATGTGAGGGGAGAGAAACTGGGCAGATTAACGTGGAGGACTGGGTACCAGAAGGATGGCGGGCGCACTTTCTGCATCCTGAGTTATATAATAACCACACGTTCTCTCTCCCTCTCTGTCTTTCTCTAGCATCAGCCTTCCTGGCCACCTGGTATGATTATAAGGACCAAAGCTGAGATTTGAGCTGGAGGGTTTCCAGCAAATGAAAGGCACCTAGAGCCAAACAAACACACTTGTTTCTTCGGTAAGATGCAGGGACGAGAACACCTGGTTGTGGCTGCAGATACATTTCACCCAATGAGCAATTCTGCATTTTATTTACCTCCCTTGACGAGGACATCTGGGGACAGAATATGTGTCACTGATGTGTGGTTACTTTAAAATCTCATAAATATGCAGTGCCACATGGACTTCATATATTTGGTGCCTTATGAATATAAACTGCTTCCGTAGTCCTGCCACCCCTTTCCATCCACGTCTGTACTCATATAAGCTCCACAAATGCGTTGATTCTAACTCGCATCTCTAGACTCAGCCCATGTGACGTCCATCCATCCCGCGGGTCACTTGTCTTCGGCTATAGAAGCGGATATTTTCAACATGGCAAATGTACGTTTCAGAGGTTGTTTGAAAGTTGAACACGTTCGGGCATTAAAGCCTCTGTAAATAGGCCTTATATGTAAACACACTTTATTAAAGAAAAAAACTCACCTATGAATATTTTTAAGAAATAACCTTGGAGTTCCCGTCATGGCTCAGTGGTTAACGAATCCGACTAGGAACCATGAGGTTGCGTGTTCGATCCCTGGCCTTGCTCAGTGGGTTAAGGATCCGGCATTGTCATGAGCTTTGGTGTAGGTTGCAGATGTGGCTCGGATCCCGCGTTGCTGTGGCTGTGGCGAAGGCCGGCGGCTACAGCTCCTGTTAGACCCCTAGCCTGGGAACCTCCATATGCCGCGGGTGCGGCCCTAGATAAGGCAAAAAGCCAAATATATTCTAAAACCTTAGAAATAACCTTGTAACTTGCTTGGAAGTAGAGACCCAGATCCATTGACATCTGTATTAACTAAATCTCATTATCAAAGGTTGGGGCTTAAAGGAAAGTGCGCGGACCCAACCAGGGAAGAGCTTATGAGAAACAGCTAGAAACCATCCCAAGATCACAGCGTCTGGAGTTAAACTGTCCTGGATTTCATTCTTGGCTCTGCTTCTGATGCCGAGTCTTCCTGTTGCGAAACAGCTTCGGTGCCCCAATACAAGTGCAGAGACAGAGTTTTGGGTGAAGGAGAAAAGAATAGCTTTGATTGCTTTGGCAAGCCGACGAGGCCACAGCAGGCTCATGCCTTCAAGGCTGTGCCCTCCTTTGGGAGATAATAAGTGGCCTTAGAGTTTGGGGAACGGAAAATAGGACCACAGATAGGATCGGGGTAGGTGTGAGCTTGCACACTTCCTCAAAGCTGGGGTTTAGTGGTCCCGGGACTGGTCCTGGCAGTCCTTGAGATGATCATAACGTGACCTTGCTGCAATGAAGACTGTTTCATCAAGTAAGCAGTTAATGTTTTTCATCTGTTGGGAGTTTTAGTCTGCAGAAGAGCTCAAAGATATTTTTGTGTGTGTCCCTCGAGGGGGAACCAGGCCCTGCCCCAAGGCTGCACTATTGTCTCTTGACTGCTCCTCCCTGATCTCTGCATCGCTCCCTTCTCTGATTAGCAACTGTCTGAACCTGCCCTTTTTCAACTGTTTGAACCTGCCCAGTTTGAACTCTTCTGTCCCCAAGAATTCAGGGGACGTCTTAGAGGCTGAATGAGGCCTGTTTCCTACAGACAAGAAATGGGGCACATGGAAAGGCTTCCATGCCCAGGAACCCCACAGGGGCCTGCACGTTTCACTCCTAAAACTGAGTTCTGTGTTTGCTTTGGCAGCACCCATACTAAAATCGGAACAACGATACAGAGAAAATTCATGTGACCTCGGTGCATGGATGACAGGCAAATTCATGAAACATCCTATTTATTAAAACAAAAAAACCCTGAGCTCCCCTGCCAAGTTTGGGATTAACCTTTCTATTCAGAACTTTATTCTCTTTCTTGTCCTATCTCCAGTTCCCCTCAGGATTGAGAATTATCAGAGAAAAGGGAGGATGGAAAGCAAGCCTGACCCAGCAGGGCCTTCCCGGATACAAAAGCCCCTCCCTGGGCCCCTGTTTCTCATTTGTAGGAAAAGCTTTAGTCTCTTAGGACTTCCCGGAGTTCCAAAGAGCAGACACAAGACATTTAACAATTAGAGAAGCGAGAGAATGAAGAAACAAAGGAAAAAGGGTCATTCAAGAAAAGGAATGATAACTTAAACAATAGTTCACTGAAAAAAAGGAGTCCCAGCTCCTCTTCCGGGGGATATGCATAACTATCTGACCCAAATCTTCGAGCTGTTCTCTAGAAACCAAGACCCCGGCTGGTAGAGGATGGTGATTACATGCTGAACACATAGACCCCAGACTGGTTTTCTTACAGCAGGTAAGGGAGCTACGTATGAGCAGAGAAGGGGGCGGGGCATGAGGCCAGGTGGCAGGAAACCACTCATGCAAACTGAAGGGTCCACGGGCAGAGAAAAGCAGGAACACCCAGACTAACAGCGAACCTCACATTTTGGGGTGATAAATGCCTAAAGGCAGATAAAAAAAAAGCTGGGAAAATGTGCATGAATCTCCAGCATCGGGAATGTAACCTGTTGCTCATTATGCCCTCATTAGAATATAATTATAATAGAATTAGCTATGCAGATAAGAAGTACCCATCATCCACTGAAGCCATGACGTGTCCAATTAGTTAAATAAGGACAAAAATCCCTCCTCCTTTCGGGCAAGTAGATCTGGAATGAAAATTCAGGAATATGGAGTTCCCATTATGGCGCAGCAGAAACAAATCCGAGTTGGAACTACGAGATTGAGGGTTCAATCCCTGGCCTTGCTCAGTGGGTTAAGGATCCAGCGTTGCCGTGAGCTGTGGTGTAGGTTGCAGACACGGCTCGGATCCAGCGTTGCTATGGCTGTGGCATAGGCTGGTGGCTACAGTTCCTGTTAGACCCCTAGCCTGGGAAACTCCATATGCCGCGGGTGTGGCCCTGAAAGTACAAAAGAAAAAAAAAAAATTCAGGAATATGACACTCCTTCCCAGTGAATATTCCACCCATGCAATTGTATTTCCTTCCTCCTCTGAAGGAAACACTGGGGAGGAAAGGTTAATTACGTGGGGGTGTGGGTGGGAAGAGAGGAGTCACGAATAATCCAAGTAGAGAAAGGCCAAGTAACTGCGGTTTGGGCAAGGATGAAAAATCAGTAGAAAATATCCCCCCAGGGGAAATTTTCCCCAATCACTGCCCTTTTCCCCAGAGCAGAGGAGCAAAAACAGAAAGGTCACAAAAGCAGAAGTAACTACGTCCAAAAATTAAGTAGCAATTAGTCAAAGAGAAAACCATCGAAGTCAGTGAGGAATGGGAGGAAAGACCTAGGAGAGGACTTAGTAAAAGCCCACCACTCCTTGTGGGCTCCCTTCAGGGGCCTCAAACTTGCTGCTCCATGTCTTTTCAGCCTTCTGTTCCAAGTGGATCTGAGATCCCGCTGCAGAGGTAGGAGCACTGAATAGAACAACAATAGGGCAGCCTCTCTGTCCCCAAAGATAGTCAGCACCAAGGAGAAAGAGCCCTCAGAAGCTCAAGAATTCCAGACCACAGGAGAAGCACTGAAGATAATTCTACCCCCTGACACGATGAAGAAAGCTGGATGCACAGCACTCAGGGAAGCTGCAGGAAGGCCAGCACAGCCTGGGCCATGCACACTGTCCCCTCCTGATGCAGAAAACCCAGAGAGAGCCCAGGACAACCTCAGGGAAACCCTAGAGCTCTATGAGAAAAGAACCAGCCTAGGAGGAGGTGGGGAAGGTATCAATAAAAATCCACCTGCGCTGCATCAAGACAGAAGGATGATCCAGATGAATTACACTTTAAGCACAAACAGTATGGAAAAAATAATTTGGAATTAACACACAAATATAGTGCAATATAAATAAATAAATGGCACAGACACTATGGAGAACTGTTTGGAAGTTCCTTAAAAAAACTAAAAATTTGTGTTCCCGTCGTGGCTCAGCAGTTAACGAATCCGACTAGGAACGATGAGGTTGCGGGTTCGATCCCTGGCCTTGCTCAGTGGGTTAAGGATCCAGCGTTGCCGTGAGCTGTGGTGTAGGTCGCAGACATGGCTCGGATCCTTTGTTGCTGTGGCTGTGGTGAAGGCCAGCGGCTACAGTTCCTGTTAGACCCCTAGCCTAGGAATCTCCACATGCTGCGGGTGCAGCCCTAGAAAAGGCAAAAAGATTTAAAAAAAAAAAAACTAAAAATAAACTACCATCTGATCCAGCAATCCCCCTTCCAGTCATATATCAGGAAAAGATGAAAATGCTCATTCAAAAGGATACAGGCACTCCAGTATTAACTGTAGCGCTCCTTAAAAATGGCCAAGACATGAAAGCAACTATGTGTCCATGGATAGACAGATGGATAAAGAAGATGCGGCACATATATACAATGGAATATTACTCAGCCTTAAAAATGAATGAAACAACATCATTTGCAGCAACACTGGATGGACCTAGAGATTATCCTACTAAGTGATGTAAGCCAGGCAAAGACAGATATTAAATGATATCGCTTATATGTGGACTCTAAATAAAATGATACAAATGGTCCTATTTACAAAACAGAATAGACACACAGATGTAGAAAACAAACTTATGGTTACCAAAGGGGAAAAGGGGAGGAAGGATAAATTAGGAGTTTAAGATTAACATATACACCCTACTATACATAAAATTGATAACCAACAAGAACCTACTGTATAGCATAGGGAACTCTACTAGATATTTTGTAATAACCCATAAGGGAAAAGAATCTGAAAAAGGATATATAAATATACGAATCCATATACATATATATGAGTCACTAAATGTATATATATATATGAGTACACATATATATATATATGAATCATTTTGTTATACACCTGAAACTAACACAAAATTGTAAATCAACTATAATTCAATTTAAAAAGTTCCTGTCATGGCTTCGCTGTTAATGAACACAACTAGTATTCATGAGTTTGCAGGTTCAATCCCTGGCCTTGCTCAGTGGGTTAAGGATCCAGTTTTGCCATGAGCTGTGGTGTAGGTCGCTGATGCAGCTTGGATCTGGTGTTGCTGTGGCTGTGGCAGAGGCCGGTAGCTACAACACCAATTCCGCTCCTAGCCTAGGAACCTCCATATGCTGTGAATGTGGCCCTAAAAAGACTAGTTATTTATTTACTTATTTATTTATTTATATGACATTTGCAGCAACATGGATGGACCTAGAGATTATCCCACTACTATATTATATTCATATAAATAAATAGTTAATTACTTTTTTTAAAAAAGGAAAATGGACGGAAACAATCTGATGTGAAATTGCACGAGTAAAGATTTTTCTCCTAAGGGGAATTCCCATCGTGGCTCAGTGGTTAATGAATCCGACTAGGAACCATGAGGTTGCGGGTTCGATCCCTGGCCTCGCTCAGTGGGTTAAGGATCCGGCATTGCCGTGAGCTGTGGTATAGGTCACACATGCGGCTTGGATCCCGCGTTGCTGTGGCTGTGGCGAAGGCCGGCGGCTACAGCTCCTGTTAGACTCCTAGTCTGGGAACTTCCATATGCCGTGGGTGCGGTCCTAGAAAAGGCAAAAAGACAACAACAAAAAAAGATTTTTCCAGCAGCAAAGGAGCTGCTTAGATCAAAATTTTTTTTTAAACATCCCTAGTGCAAACTTGATAAATAGAATGGCAAGGAATAGAACAAATTTGCTGTAAAGCTAAGTTACACATGACCAGGAAAGGTTCAAGACCGTCTCTGCGAATGCAGAAGGAAAGAGGCAAGCAGATGAATTCAGCTGAAGGGGAAGAAACATCGATGGAGAGCAGGCGCATCTAATACGAAGATCATGGTTGTCCTAGCATAGCGACCCCTTTGGAGAAAAGAGCTGGTACATTCAGTGATATAATGGGAAAGGATTTTTCTGAACCTGAGAAAGAAAAGTGTGCAAACATAAAGGGCAAACCATGACCGCCCACCCCCCCCAAACTGGCACACAATTATCTACAAAAACATAGGGATGGGTTAAGTTTTTAACTGTAATTATAAAAAGACAACCATTCTTCAGCCGTCGTGGTACAACAAAACAAATAACTGACCAGACCTAGAACAAGACAACAGCCTGCCCTGGAGCCTCCCACCACAACCCCCAAAAACAATAAAAAGCATTTTGCATGTTACATTTGTTGCAGGAAAAAAACAAAAACAAAACTAGGATCCAGGACATCACCTGCAGGCAAGCTGGGACTTAAGTCTATGTCATGAGGTGGAAAACGAGGAATAATTCAGGGGTGCATGACCCTGAACAGGAGTATGTGAACAGCCTCTTATTTGTGAAAAAGTTTGTAGATGTCCAAGTGATCAGACAAGGACCCGTAAAAGGATTGGTAGCAAAAAAGAAAATATCTAAATAGAAAATGAGACACGTTTCTTGGAGTGTCCGTCGTGGCTCAGTGGTTAACGAATCCGACTAAGAACCGTGAGTTTGCAGGTTCGATCCCTGGCCTTGCTCAGTGAGTTAAGGATCCAGCGTTGCCGTGAGCTGTGGTGTAGGTCACAGATGTGGCTAAGATCCCGCGTTGCTGTGGCTGTGGCGAAGGCCGGTGGCTACAGCTCCTGTTAGACCCCTAGCCTGGGAACCTCCATATGCCGCGGGTGTGACCCTAGATAAGGCAAAAAAAAAAAAAAAAAACGAGAAAATGAGACACATTTCTGAGGGCAGTTTGGTTCCAGAAGGTACACTGTATGATGCTCAAGAAAGTAAAACTCACTCTAAAATCAATAAGAATCAAAGCAGGAAGAAGACAATGTGAAGGCCGCCCTTTCTCCATCTGTTGCAGTACCAAGTGGGTAAGCCTAGAAAAGGAACATCTGAGTTTTACTTAGAGCTGTGAAGGGAACCACCAGGAGGACTAAAAATAACAATCAAACCAAGAGAAGTCTGGAGGTGGAGGGAAGAGAGGAAGTAGGAGAGCGGTAATTTTCTCTTAGTCATAACAGAGTCAACAGATGCTCCGTAAGAGTTCTAAATTCAGACGCAGAGGGCCAAGTGCGAGATAAAGAATTATAAAAAGAACCACTACAAAAACCAAAAACAGAATCTCTGACTTCTACCTTACTAACAGACCCACACATACACATATACACACATAAAATAATCCTAAAGTTGCAAAGATAGGCCAAATAGCAAAAGATAGGGGTCAGGGAAGGAAGCTTAAAATAAGATGGTATATTAAGACCAAATATATGTTAAGTCAATCTTGTAAAACAGGAAAATCTCATCTAGTTTACAAAATGATTAAATCAGGTAGGAGA
The DNA here is from genome assembly GCA_004024745.2 of Catagonus wagneri. Classification (NCBI taxonomy): domain Eukaryota; kingdom Metazoa; phylum Chordata; class Mammalia; order Artiodactyla; family Tayassuidae; genus Catagonus; species Catagonus wagneri. The sequence continues at coordinate 1,932,646 of PVHT020002421.1, forward strand.
GGCTAACTCTACATGAGCCCAATAGAAAAAAAAGAAAAGAAAGTTACAAGACTAAAGATTATATAAGAGCCTATCTTGAATAAAGGGGGAGACAGGCAGGGTAATGAATAAAATCATAAATGAATTCTACAGGCAACACTATGCAATGCATTTAAATTCTTTGAGAAAAGAAGTGATTTTTTTTTGGAAAAACATTCAAATCAACCCAAGAGTAAGAAAAAATTTCATAGAGAAAAGAGTACCATGGACCCATGCTTGTGTTTGGCTCACCATTCAGGATACTTCCACAGACAAGACCAGGCAAGGAAACAGCCTTCTGACTTTTTTCGTGTGTCCCCTTTTTTTTTGGTCTTTTTAGGGCCATACCTGCAGCATACAGATGATCCCAGGCTAGGGGTCCAATCGGAGCTGTAGCCGCTGGCCTACACCACAGCCACAGCAACACCAGATCCGAGCCACGTCTGTGACCTACACCACAGCTCACGGCAATGCCGGATCTTTAACTCACTGAGAGAGGCCAGGGATCAAAGCTGCATCCTCATGAATCCTAGTCAGGTTCATTAACAACTAAGCCACGAAGGGAACTCCACTGACTCATTTTATAAGGTCAGCATAATTCTAACTCTGAAACATAATGGTAGTACAGAAAATATTTATGAACATAGATATAAAAATCCTAACCAAAATATTAGCACTGAGAATAGAAAACATATGACATGATAACGACATATGTTAAATAGCAAAATTAAATAACATCCTAAATAATGAAACCACAAAACAATTAACTGTAAGCCCACAGACCCATTTGTTTTTAACTCTGTCCTAGCAGTTCTGTTAAACATAACAAAGTTCATACAAACATTGGAATATAAGAGATAAAACTACTTCTCCTTGCTGGTGATGTGAGAGCACCCTAGTTAAGCCACGAGCCAAGACACTTGAGATAAAAATTGTGAATTTAGTGAACTGACTGGACATAAATGAAAATCAGTTAAGTTTTTTCTAAATAAGCAATTGGAAAAGTAAATATATATATAGAAATATATATATAGATATAATATTTACAACAAAATATTTAAAATGTATAAAGCCTATATTTAAAAAAATAAATTCTGTGATGTTCCTAAGGATATAAAATAAGAAATAAGAGGAGAGGATAAAAACATTTGTTTTCATAAACATACCAGTTTTACAACAATTCTAAAGGAGAGCTTCTAGTTTCCAGGAATGGTAGGCACAGTCATTCAGACCAATCATCCAATGGAAACCAATTTTAAAAAGTAGGTAAGTTTTTTTTTTTAATTTTCTTAAAATCATTTAAATCCCCTGAGAAGTTAAGAAATTAAAGAAGGAAAACCAAAATGATAAGGAGTTCAGAGATGTCAGCCCACAGATGCAGGAGACATGCGGAGGCTAAGCCAGATGTGAACATCGAGGAGGGGTTTGCGGAGGGGCCGTGCATATACATGCAGACACAGACCCAGAGGTGGGGAGAGAGGAGTGCTCCTAGAATGCGTGTGTAGCATGGAGAAAATCTAGAAGATACATAGTATTGCACCATCACTGTGGGTTCTCTGAAAGGAGAAGGACCTGATCTAGACAGGAGAGGAAAATTAGGGGGGAAAAAAGAATTAAAAATTTAAAAAAAGAAGTTAAGGGGAAAAAAAAAAAGAAGAGCCAGAGTGAAAATACGACAGGTGTGTTGGGGGGGAACGAGTTGTTAGAACAACTAACAAATCACAGTTGTTAACGAAGTTTGTTCCTATGTGTAAAATTCTATATGCATGTTTCTATGTAAGTACAGTGAAGCCAGTTAATGCCACAGAGGAAATAAATCCATACTCAGCAGTATGTTATTTCTCATTGGCATTTCCACCAAAGTTGCATCCGGGAAAACATAGTAGAAAAATGCCAGTAAAAAGGAAGTAGCTTTGTGATATTGAAACCTGTTAGGCTTGGACCAAAGCCAGAAGTTAAGAAAAAGAGAGGCAAAGGATCATGACAAAAACTGTACTCAGTAATAAAGCCACACTCTCATGATGCTTCAGGGACAAGAGATGCAGAGGAAGTTGATTTAAATACAAAAGTAAGAGAGTTAGGGAGACCTTAGCTGCCAGACCTTGTGTCAGACAGACACAAACAAGAGAAAAGATGGAGCTACTTTAGAAACTAATGAGTGTGTTTCCAGCATCCACGCAACATCGACAAAATCTAACCATACAGACCACAGAGAAAAAAAATCACAACAAAGTCAAATGAAGGAAATTAAATTATACAAATTGCGTTCTCTGATATAGCATGAGATAATTAGAAAGCAATCGCAAAAGCGAATAAAAATGTTTAGAAAATTTTAAACAGGTAAGTAATACTTGAGTCGAGGAAGAGATCAAAATCTAGAAAACAATAATAAAGAAAATAAAACATATTAAATCTTATAAGATATGCTGAAATGTGCTCAGAGGGAAATTCCCAAAACACTTATACAGTTAGTAAGTAAGATGTATAATTATGAGATAAGGGAGACCAATAAAATCCAACACTAAATATAATTCAAAATGTTTAAGTAACAAAAAATATAAAGAAGTAAATAAGAAAAATGAAAGTTTAAATTTAGCTTTTTTTTTTCTTTTTTGGCTGTACCTATGGAATGTGAAAGTTCTGGGGCCAAGGATGGAAACCACGCCACAGTACTGACCCGAGTCACAGCAGTGACGACACAGGATCTTTAGCCCGCTAAACCACAAGAGAACACCTAACATATTTTAAAACATTGGTTTCTTTATCAGAGCCAAACTTGAGAAGCTCATCTGGTAAAGAAACAAGCAATTCTTAGATTTACACCATTTCTTTCTTTTGGGGGGGGTGTTTTAGGGTGCCACCCGAGGCATATGGAGGTTCCCAGGCTAAGGGTCCAATCAGAACTACAGTTGCTGGCCTATGCCACAGCCACGTGGGATCCGAGCCGCGTCTGTGACCTAACCCACAGCTCACGGCAATGCTGGGTCCTTAACCCACTGAGTGAGGCCAGGGATTGAACCCACAACTTCCTGGTTCCTAGTCAGATTCGTTTCCGCTGCACCATGATGAGAACTCCTAGACTATTTATTTCTTACATGAGCAGAGAAAGCAAGGGTGGCCTAGAGCTTTCTGGCCCTTGCACAAGTGACATGGAAACAAAAGGGTCAGATGATAATAAATTACTGGTAGTCCTCCTTGTTGCTGGGGAACAAAAAGCCATGCTTTGCTAGAGAGTTTTACAGCTTGCAGCTGTAATCTGAGGACGTCAAGGCAGAGAACCTGACCCTCATCATAACTCAGGCAGCGGGAAGAAGCTGCTTTATGCCAGCCTCTTGGTAGACCAGGAAACACTTGAAACTTGGTCTTGCAGGAGCTCCCAGGTTTCCCATGCTCTTACGTTGTAGTAGGCACACAAGCTGTTCTGTCTGGACCCCTTCCAAAATTTTTATTAAAGAGAAACTTCAGAAATAAAATTCAAGACTCAGAATAATTTAATGTATAAATATGGATGTTAGCAGATTTTAAAATCTGGATAAACGGATAATTTTCTGGGGAAGAACGTTAACCTAAATTTTCCCAGAAGACTCATAAAACCTCAACAGAAAAAAAATTAAACCTTGAGATCATTGTCAAAGAGCTAACCCATGACCTACCCACCCCCAAAAAAAGGAGGTATATGTGTAATAGATCCAATTAATTTCACTGAAGTCTTTGGGTCTTTCAAGTTATAGGTACTTAACGCTATTCCCAGTGTACAAAGATTTAAAAAAAAAAAAAATAACACTAATGCTGAAACAAAAAAATTACAAAAACAAAGAAAATATTAAATATAACATGAAAATAAATATGAACTTAAAAAGCAATGAATGCCTTTAATACAATATATAAATTGCCTTGATTATTCTTGGCTCTTTGTGTTTCCATCTAAGCCTTACAATTATCTTATCAATTTACACATATGCATGTATGCACAGTCACACAAACTTTTGGATTTTTATTAGAATGAACTTAATCTATACATCAATTTGCAGAGAATAGACATCTCTACAACACCGAGTCCTACAATCCATTAACTTTGTACCTCCCTCTATGTGTAGGTTTTCTTTAGTTTCTCTCAAATGTGTTTTAAAGTCTTCAGAGTAGATATCTTACATGTCTTTTGTTAGGTTTATTACCACATATTTGATAATTTTTTAAATCACCATGCTGAAAAAAATACCTTTTAAAATTTTGTTTTTATTTGTTTGTGGATATGAGACAATATAATTTTTCACATATGACCTTATATCAAAAGACTTTGCTGAGTCGCTTATTTTATTTTATTTTATTCATTTTATTTTATTTTTTGCTTTTTAGGGCCACACCCCACAGCATATGGAAGTTCCCGGGCTAGGGGTTGAATAAGAGATACAGCTGCTGGCCTATGCCACAGCTACAGAAACACCAGATCCAAGCCACATCTGTGACCTACACCACAGCCTGCAACAATGTGGATCTTTAACCCACTGAGAGAGGCTGGGGATCAATCCCACAATGTCATGGATACCAGTCAGGTTCTTAAACTGCTGAGCGGCAATGGGAACTCCAAGGGTCACTATTTCACTGTAATAGTTTACTTGTAGGTTCTGCTGCATTTGTACGTAAAGGAGGACAAAACTATTATTTATCAAGATCTTTTTTATAAAAAGAATTCAATTTTTTAATTTAATTAAATAAGTAACAATAGTGTGGTATTACTGCAAGGATTTACAAACTCACCAAAGGGACAAAGAGAGTCCAGAAGTGAAGTTATGTTTATGACACTGCAATGCAGTGAACAAGTATGGCCTTTCCAATAAATGGTCCTGGGCTGTTTAAATAAAAATATGGAAAACATTAAATCTTGACCCCTACCTCACACCATAATGAAAAGAAGTTACAGATGGATTGCAGATCTCAATGTAAAAGACAAAAAAAAAAAAAAACTGTAATGACCTTAGATTAGGCTAAGACTTCTTAATAAGGACACACACACACTATTAACCATAAAGGAAAAAAACTGATCAGTTGAAAATACAGTAAGTTCAAAGATTACGTCAAAAAAAAAAAAAAAAAACCCACTATAGGAGTTCCCATTTTGGCTCAGTGGGTTAGGAAACTGACATAGTGTCCCTGAGAATGCAGGTTTGATCCCTGGCCTCACTCAGTGGGTTAAGTATCTGCATCGCAACAACCTGTGGCATAGGTCACAGATGTGGTTCAGATCCTGTGTTCCTGCAGCTGTGGCATAGGCTGGCAGCTGCAGCTCTGATTCAGTCCCTAGCCTGGGAATTTCCATATGCCACAGGTGGGACCTTAAAAGCAAAACCAAAAACAAACAAACCAAATAGCACTATAAGACAGTGAAAAGTCAGGCTACAGAACGAAGGAAGGTATTTGGAATGCATATATCTGACAATGGGAAGAATATACGAACAATATAAGTAACTCTTAAATTCAATAAGAAAAAGACAGGCAAAAGGATAGGACAGAGGCAAGAAAATGAAGGGAAACATATAAAAAATATGCACTACTTCTCTTTTCATCGAGAAAATACAAATTAAAACCTCAGCATAAAAACTACAATTTAGCCAGTATAATGGCTAAAACAGAAAATGGACAATATGAAGAGTCTATGATTATGTATAATAATTGAAATCCAGATACACTGAATTTAAATTAGTACAGTCTCACTGGAAAATCTTTTGACAGTCTCTATTAAAACCAATCATACGAACACCCAACAGCCCAGCAACGTCACACCCGACAGAGATACATTTATAAATTCAACAAAAGTTGTGTACAAGGATGCCCACAGCAGCACTGCTTATAATAGCCCCACGCTGAAAGCCATCCAGATGCCCATCGATGATAGAATGGTTATAGAAACCACACTGTGCTACATAGTGGAACACTATACAACGACGAGAATAAGACTACAATTATTTATTTATTTATTTATTTATTTATTTATTTATTTATTTATTTTTGTCTTTTTGCCTTTATCTAGAGCCGCACCCGCGGCATGTGGAGGTTCCCAGGCTAGGGGTCTAACAGGAGCTGTAGCCGCCGGCCTTCGCCACAGCCACAGCAACGCGGGATCCGAGCCGCGTCTGCGACCTACACCACAACTCACGGCAACGCCGGATCCTTAACCCACTGAGCGAGGCCAAGGATCGAACCCGCAACCTCATGGTTCTTAGTCGGATTCGTTAACCACTGAGCCACGACGGGAACTCCCAGGACTACAGTTTGAACAGTAGCATTAATTATGTTCAGGATATTGTGCCACCATCCCCACTATCCAGTTTTAGAGCATTTTCATCACTCCAAATGGGAACCCCCGACCCATTAAGAGCCACTTCCCATTCCTTCCTCCCTCCATTGCCTCGTTGCAACAAATCTGCTTTCTATCTCTACGGATTGGCCTGTTATGGATATTACGTAGCAATGGAGTGTTTCCATCGTTCAGCATGTTTTCAAGTATTATTCATGATTCCGCAGAAATATTGGTATCTCTTTTCTTTTTATGGCTAATAATATTCTGTCATTGGAGAAGACCACATTCTTTAACCAGGCATCAGCTGATGGCCATTGGGCTGTTTCTCCCCTTTGGTTATTGTCAGTAGTGCTGTTAGGAACAGTCATAAGCAAGTTTCTGTTTTAACTCCTCTTCAAAATATTTCAGAAATATACCTGAGAGTGGAATTAGTATGTCACGTGGTAACTCTGTTATTTTGTTGAGGAACCATCAAACTGTTTTATACAGTGGCTGTACAATTTTATAACACTGCCAACAGTTGACAAGGGTTCTAATTTATTCATATCCTTCCATTTTGTTGATTACGGTCATCCTAGTGATTGTGAAGTAGTTTCTTACTGTGGCTTTGGTTCGTATTTGCTTAATGATGAATGATGTTGAATGTCTTTTTATGTGCTTATCGGCTCTTTGCATAATCTTCCTAGGAGAAATGTCAGTTAAGGTGCTTTGCCCATTTTGAAAACTGAGTTGTCTCTTTTTTGTTGTTTTTCAGAAGTTCTTCATATATTCTGGATACTAGACCCTTATCAGACATGTGATTTTAAATTATTTTCTCCCATTCTGTGGGTTGTCTTTTCACTCTCTTAATAGTATTCTTTGATGGCTCCAGCTTAAAAATGTTGATGTAGGAGTTCCCTTTGTGGCTCAGTGGTTAACAAATCCAACTAGGAACCATGAGGTTGCAGGTTCGATCCCTGGCCTTGCTCAGTGGGTTAAGGATCCGGCGTTGCCGTGAGCTGTGGTGTAGGTTGCAGACGCGGCTCGGATCCCGCGTGGCTGTGGCTGTGGCGAAGGCTGGCGGCTACAGCTCCTATTAGACCCCTAGCCTGGGAACCTCCATATGCCACGGGTGCGGCTCTAGATAGGGCAAAAAGACAATAAATAAATAAATAAAATAAAAGTGTTGATATAGTCCAGTTAATCTATTTTTTTCTTTTGTGACCCGAGTTTTTGATATCATATCTAGGAAACAGTCGCTAAATCTGAGGTCACGAGGATTTGCACTTATGTTTTCTCTGAAGAGTTTCATAGTTTTGGCGCTTATATTTACATCTTGGCTCTATTTTGAGTTAATTTTTGAATACATTGTGAGGTAAAGGCTCAGATTCATTCTTTTGTATGTCGACAAAGACTGTTCTGGGAGTTCCCGTCATGGCTCAACAGTAATGAGCCCAACTAGTACCCATGAGGACGCGAGTTTGATCCCTTGCCTCACTCAGTGGGTTAAGGATCTGGCGTTGCCATGAGCGGTGGTGTAGGTCTCAGATGGCTCAGATCCTGCGTTACTGTGGCTGTGGCATAGGCCAGCAGCTGCAGCTCTGATTTGACCCCTCCAAAAAAGAAAAGACTGTACTTTCCACCCTGTTGAATGGATTTGGCCCCTCTGTCAAAAGTCAATTCACTGTAAACATAGAGGTTTATTTCTGAGCTCTCACTTCTCATCTGTGAATCAATATGTCTATTCATATGCCACTACCATACTCTTTTGATTACTGTTTTGACATTAGGAATTAGGAGCCCTCCAACTTTGTTCTTTTTCAGGATTGTTTCAGCTATTTGGGATAGAGAGGATATCACCTATCTTTTAAAATATTTACTATTATGGTAAAGTCAAATTTATGCACACAGTATTGTTTCAATTTCTACTTCTTTAATTTTATTCTGTCCTAGCCATCCTACACATCTGTATGAATCTGCTATATTACTTTTCTTTTTAAAAATAAGCTCCCTATTTGTTTTTGTTACTCCTTTTGCTGTTGACTTTAAGTCCTTTTTAAATTTTTGACTTGTATGTCTTTTTTACAAGTTTAGGAAATAACTTCTTAACTCTCATATGAGTTTTCCCCTGGTTTTCGTCATTATTTACTTAGGTGGAAATTCTTTCGTTATATAAATGTTCAACTTTTCATAGTTTTTAATGTCATAAAGATTTTCTTTTTGACCTTCTTCACATTTAGACATAAAAGTCACCAGTTCTTTCTTATAGAACATGCATGGTTTGTCTGTAACCTTTATTTTTTTTTATAACTTAATGGATTTTATTTCAGTTATAGGTGTACATAAATCATCATAAGTCAATTTTATAGATTTTGTTTCCCAAACCCACGGTGCATCCCCCCGCCCCCCAGATTGTCTTATTTGAAAAACCAAGGTTTTCCGAAGTCTGTGAGTCATTGTCTGTTCTGCAAAGAAGTTCATTGTGTCTTTTTAGTTTCCGCATGTAAGCGGTAGCATTGGGTGTTGCTGTCTAATTGTCTGACTGGTTTCACTTCGCATGATAACTTCTAGGTCCATCCATGTTGCTATAAATGTTGGTATTTTGTTCCTTTTAATGGCTGAGTAATATTGTCTGTAACCTTTAAACTGATGATCTATTTGTAATTTCTTTTTAAGCAAATTGTGATGTAGAGATTCATCTTTATGTGTTTTTGCAAAATATGAGTCAACTGGGCTGACATAGACCCATGTTCTTATCGTGTTAATTTTTAATACATTTATTTATAGTTATCGATTTTATTTTATTTTTCTTTTTATGGCCACGCCTGCATCATATGAAAGTTCCTGGGCTTGGGATCAAATCAGACCTGCAGCTGATATAGGGAAACTTTTGTAAGATATATTATTAAAGGGGAAAAAAGTACACAACATAGAGTATGACACCTTTGTGTATATAAAAATCTAGCATATTTTAAAAATGTATTCATTCCACAAAAAAAAAAAAAAAAAGCTAATTGAATGCTTACAATAGAGGGATCACTGCTCTAAACCCTGGCTATTCAGGGGTGAAAACCATCTACATTGTTTCTAGTCTGGAGAGCTCAGATTTTACAGGCCCCTGTGGGACATAAGCTGCAGCCAGCTCGCTCAGTACCATTTCATCCCCTTGAAACAGACCTTCCCCAACAGAAGCTAGGACACTTGGCTTCTAGCAGCTGGGCTCCACATCATGCAAGACCTGGTATGTGAAGTGAGTTTTGGAAAGCCAGGTCCCGTGTTTCTCAGGAAGAACAGGCCTAGGGGTGTTGTATGTCATTGCTGTGTCTTTAGCAGAGAATATCAGGTTTGGTCTCCGGCTCTCCCAGCACCCCATGGCAGCGTCAGTGGGAGGGCTATCGACAGTTCCACGTTGTGGTTGAGAAGTTTTCTAGATAGATTTCTCCTTGATGAGTGACAACCAAGCTTTGTTTCCTAAACTTCTCTGATATTCTGTAAACCAAAATATACAAGGAAACACAAAACACAAAAACCCTCTTTTTGCTTAAAAATGGTAAAATTGCCACCTACAACTGAACCTTTACTGGTAAATGAGTAAGCAGTTCAATTTCCGATTGAGATCGGTGCTAAGAAAAAAATAAATTAAATATTGAAACAAAGTATAGTTGGAAAAAATAATTTGGGGAGGTCTGGGAGGTGAGTTAAAACTTGAATGAAAAGAGGGAGGTGACAGGGAGAAGGACGGGGACATACCCTCAGGTCAGAGGAAATATAAGCCATGAATGTGATGCATGTTCTTGTAAGGGAAAGAAGGTCAGCTGGCTGGAGCGTGGAGGAGAGAGAAACAGAGAAAGGCAGGCAGAGAGAGAGAGAGAGACGAGGAATAGTGTCAGATTCAATGGGCTGACTGAGAATTTATTAGACACTATTTACAGAGGTATGGCCAAAGTTAAGGAAAACCAAAAAGTGAGATTTTGCAACAGCAGACACTTACCCCAAATAGGAGGCCTCAGGGGCAAGGACAGGGAACAGTAGCTAGAAAAGAAGGCCCTCAGTGAGCACTGAAAAACTCTCTCCTTAGCCAAATTCTACACAGGCCAGCTTAGCAAGAATGTCCCCACTCTTATGTCCACTCTTAGTCATTTCCCATCTACCACTGCCTCACTCTGCTCTTTGTCTCTAGACCCCTGCTCATTCCAGCTGTATTAGGAGTTGAGCCTGATCTTGCTCCCCTCTTGCAGTAGTCCTGAATAAAGTCTTCCTCACAGTTTTCACAAGTGCCAGATTTTTTTTTCTTTTAATAGCTTCTCTTCAGAGATTGATTCTAGGGGAATCAATTCCCTGATTTATTTTGTCCTTCCCCTAGTTTCCTGCCAGCCCTTGCCACTAAGGGGACACACAGGAGCCAGAGTGCAGGGACTCTGTGGATGAGTTCTTACACTGAGCTCCCAGAATGCGGAGCGGGATGGACGTAAATGATGGTGGTGTGGATATGAAGAGCGATGGAGAAAATATCCAACACTCTTGTTTTCAGGATAAAGCAGGGGATAGGCAAGGTCCCCCGGCTTACCTTACATAGCTGGGGATATTGGCCAGGACACCCTCATTAAATTTGCCCTGAGGATTCTCCGGGTGAATTGGTGTAAGTCAGAGAGGCCTAGTTCCCCATCTGACACTGGCTCTGAAATCCAAATCTATAACCATGGTTCTCTTCTTCCATCATTGAGTCTATGTCCCCCTTATTCTCTACAGCCTCAGCCAAAAAAAAAAAAAAAAAAGCAGCTGATACAAACTCTAAAAGAAGACAAGCCTGTAGTGCTCAAAGTGGCTCTGTCTAGGGAGTTCCCTGGTGGCCTAGTGGTTAAGGTCACTGCTGCAGCACCAGTTTGATCCCTGGCCCGGGAACTTCAGCATGTCATGGGTATAGTAAAAAAAACCCAAACAAAAAAACAACCACAAAAAGCAAACTGGCTTTTTCTAGAATGATTAGTGAACAGAAACAGAAGCAGAAATATGAACAGTAGGGGCTATTGGGGCTGGCGTACTCTTTTTTTTTTTTTTTTAGTTCTTTATATTAAATATAAACTGACACACATTCCACTAGGCATTTTAAATGTCCCTGAGTCCTTAATCATGAATAAGACTAATGATTAAAATATTAGAAACACTTAAAAATCACTTGACCTACGAACGACCGGTAAGATTTGCTCCAAGTAAAGACAAGTACTACACAGAGGTAAAAAGATCCAGTGATTGAACTTAGTAGACTATTTTGTGTACTCTTCAATCTCATTAAATTTCACAAAATTTAAATGATGTCTGAATTTGTACCTTTGGGCAGAAGTAATCTCCTCTTTCAGAAGTCTGGCCTTAGAAATTTCACACAGAAGACCATGATTTAGCTGAGAAAAGCAGAGCTCTGTTTTGCGTGTGTGTGTGTGTGTGTGTGTGTCTGTGTGTCTGTGTGTCTGTGTGTCTGTGTGTCTGTGTGTTTCTTTTTAGGGCCGCACCTGTGCCATATGGAGTTTCCCAGGCTAGGGGTTGAATGGAAGCTGTAGCCACTGGCCTACACCGTAGCCACAGCAATGCCAGATCTGAGCCGCATCTGCGACCTACACCACAGCTCACGGCAATGCCGGATCCTTACCCACTGAGCGAGGCCAGGGATCGATACCACATCTTCACAGATACTAGTTGGATTTGTTTCCGCGGTGCCACCGAGGGAACTCCAGAGTTCTGAATCTTAATAAACACTTCTGATACTAATTTAAGACTAAATATCCATGTCATCTAATATAAATGTATGCATTATATAACTTATGATCCACTCACTTTTCTTAAAAACACCTGGTGAGTGTGTTTGAACATTTAGTAGAAGGTTCTGTGTTATGTGCTTCTGCCTCTCTCTTATCTTAACGCCAAAACTATGAGCAAGTGTTCCTGCCTCATCACAGCTGTTTTCTTAGTTCAATAGTTACATTAATATCTCTGTTTACATTCTGAGGACAAATACCCATTACGTGGAGATGTTTTTCAGGAGACCTTTCCCCTCTCTCTAGTATTGTAAAAGGGAGTTGTTTTTCACTGCCTAGCCCCACAAATGTTTTGGAAAGATTAAAATGTCAAAGACTGAGAGAACAAAAGTCACTCTGATCAAACACAACCTCCTATAACACCCTCCATGTCATAAGACTTACCTGTGTTTATTTAGAGTAAGTGAAAAAAGACACAGGTTGTCAACGTTGCCTCTTTAAACCCTTGTTTTGCTCTTAGAAACCAACAATTTCTATAATTTAAAGTGATTTATTCTCAAAACCTTGACCAGGTATTAATATTCTCTATAACCTTTCGGATAACGCAAAGCAATGTCATTAAAACTTATGACCGTATCTATCCAGAAATCTATCTGCTAACCCATCTAAATTAAATGGGTAGGCATATGTATATGGTATATTTTAATGAGATAATTCTTAAAATTATCAATTTGGATATTATGACAAAGTTAAAATTGGAATAACAAAGCAAATATATAAAGACTGGGGAATGTCACAAACTTGAATTTCCAGGCTCTTTCAGGCTGTCTGAGAAGCTGATTCCACCCACCACCACCACCCCGCCCCACACTCCATCCCCAGTTTGCCAATAAAATAAATACCACACCCCTGGTCATAATCAATTAGATGGATCACAAAACTCAACTCCTATGAACTGAGCGAGCCACCAGGTACCATCTTGGGAGAGATAATTATCACAGTTACACTTAACTGGCTTTCAAAAATGCATCTCCTTTTACAGATCAGTGTTCATATTGACTATGAATGATTAACTAGGGCCCTTGGTGTATAGTATGCCACAGATTTCTTTATAAAATAGAATCAGACTATAAAAGGTAATGAATTATAATGCAATAGCTTTGATCTGCCAAGGGACTCTATTAAAAGGACATATCTGATGTCATGTTTTCGTTGCATAGAACTATTTCAGTGTTCCCCGCTGCCTTTGGGAATCATTTCAAAATTTGAAATGTTTCTCTCAGAACAACCCCACAAACTGCTGTACCTTCTAACCATGCTTGTTTTCTTTCTATTCTTCATGTGAATCATGCTAACAACTCAAGGGGCTTCATTAGCAATCTATTTTAAGTACATAATATATCTCATTTAGAAAACAACCACATAAAGCATCATTAGTCCCATTCTAGAGACGACAAAACTGAGACCAAAAGAAGTTAAAGAATTCATCCGTGGTCCCTCAGCTAGAAAATGAGAGAGCCGGGATTTGAGCACAGCTCCGGTCTAGGGAAAATCTTTGCTCTTAAAATTCTTACCTCCATTTTGCAAAAGGATTGTAACTGCAAGACAGGCAAATAAGACAGGAAATACACAAATCTTCAGGAAAAAATTTTGAAAACATTTAAAATTACATAGTTTATTACAAAAATGTTTCTAGGTGTGAAAGACTAAAATTAGGATTACATGGGGTTACACGCCTTTACCATTCCCCAATCTCACGCTCTCATCAAGAATAACCGATGCCAGGTAACATGTGTATCCTTTCTACCCCTTTCCATACGTTCTTCGCCAAATTGAAACCTGGTGCCCTTCAGATATGCAACATGAGGGTTTCCTGTCATGGCTCAGTGGTTAACGAATCCAACTAGGAACCATGAGGTTGTGGGTTCGATCCCTGGCCTTGCTCATTGGGTTAAGGATCCGGCGTTGCCATGAGCTGCGGTGTAGGTCACAGACGCGGCTTGGATCCCGCGTTGCTGTGGCTGTGGCGAAGGCCGGCGGCTACAGCTCCTGTTAGACCCCTAGCCTGGAAACCTCCATATGCCGCGGGTGCGGCTCTAGATAAGGCAAAAAGACAAAAAAAAAACAAATATGCAACATGATATATATATGTATATAAAATGATATAACTTGATGTACACACTGTGTCTGCATGTGAATTCTCTATTTGTTATGAACTATTTATTTTTTTTATTTTTATAGTTTTACTCCCTTATCTGTTCCACGGTACGTTACAATATCTGCTGAGCAGGTAAGTCCACTTTCTCGTCCCATAATTTATTTGGCTAATCGCCTGTATTTTTTTCTTTGTATGAATTCAAAAATGAGCTTGTCAAGTTCCATAAAACCGTTCTTGAAATTCTGAGTAGGATTACATTAAATTTACCAGTTTGGGGAGCATTGCCAGACTGAATGTACCCTTTAGAAATGTCATCGTTATCTTTATGTATTTATATCCTCAGATAAGATTTTTCCTATATTTTTGCATTTGGTACAGATTAATTATCATCATTTGGCAAACATAAGCCACTGAGTTGGAGAACTTTTCTTCCAAGTTATAGATCAGTTATAGAAATAGCTTTCTTAAAGAGATCACAGCACTCATTGTTGAAACTGGAACTGGTCCATTTTCAGGAGAGTTCTTGGGCTACCTTCACAATTTCTCTTTACGTATTTTTATCACTCGAGTGAATTTTGGTCATATTTTCTGAAAACCATACCTACTTCACATTGATCTTCTAATTCATCGGTCTAAGTCCTTTGCAGTGATTTATTAATTCTCCGTGGGGGCCTTGTGACTCCCTCCTGGGCAATTCTGCAGCCCACTGACCTAAACATCCATTATCCCGTATGTGGGCTGAATTCTGAGTACCAAGTACCAGGAGCTGAAAATGATCTGTTGCCGTCAAAGAAGGAGCTGGCCGTGGGAATGTCTCAGATGATTCCAAACATTCACACTCTTTGTATGAGACCAAATACAGCTCATTCAGCCCTCCCTGGGAGCAGGTGAGTCTCACCTGTAAGCCACCCTTTTACTCCCTTCTCTGAACTAGCTCCCAACAACTCTTGGTAGGATCAGAGCAACACCCCGTCATCCTCCGTGTACCCCTTGCCATTTCACTGTCTCCTTAACTGCTTAGAAGGTGGGGCAAAGCATCACCCACTCTACAGGCTGTACCCAACTGCACACACAGCATAAAGGCTGTGATCAACAAAGAAATGTTGGGGTGTGGGGTGGGGAGCAGCTGCCAGCCCAAGGGTGAAGGTCTGCAGGCATAAACCCACAAAACTACTAGTACGATTAACAACCTTGGCTTCTGCTTAGTGCTAATGCACCTGGCACCAGTTACAGTGGGTTGACGTCACTCTTCAATTCTCACAGCAACCAAACACTGTGACACTCTTATTATCTCCATTTTATGGCTGAAGAAGCAAAAGCTCACACGGGTTATATAACCACACAGCTAGAAGCAGAGTTAGTAGTCCAACATTTTTGGCAAAACAAATTATGGACTTTGGGGCTCCAAACAAAGAGCCCAGAGATTTTTTTAAAGAAAAAAAAAAAATTCAGGTCCTTAAATTAATAACTGTCGTTTACAAAGTTTCCCATTCCTCTGAAACAGGAAGTAAGAGAAAGTGTGAACATTTTTTATGTCATAAATATCACCGTGCAGACAGCATTTGTAGGGTTCTGTGGGTGTTTGAGAAATCACCACTTTATGTCAATATCCAGTAATTTTCAGCATATGGGAAACTCTAAAAGCTATCATTCTGCAAGAAAGCAATAAATATTCAGTAGTTTTCTACAGAAAGTCTGTAGTTGTTCTATGACTCCAAAAATTGAATTTTGAGGTTTTTTTCTATATAAGAGATTCCGAATTACATTTTGTGAACAAGAAACCCACAGAAACAAATCAAGTGCCGCCTACACCGGCAATGGATTGGTCCCAAATAAAATCAGAGAACATGGAGGGTGAGACAAATAAGGAAAAGCACATCACTTCTGCCACTCCTTTCTTTGGAAGCCTTTCCTGTTATTCTAGCCCGCAGTTGAGATTTCCAGATTTACCTGATCGGGGAAATTAAGAATGTGGGCTCTGTCGCCTGGTTGCCTGGGTTCAAATTAGGCAACCTGCTGGCAGTATGCCTTGTGTGAGTAACTTCTGCATCTCTGAAAAGGGAATACAGGATCAGAGAGAGAATGCCGTGTGATGATGCATGTTAAGTACTGAGCCGAATGCCTAGCATAAAGCAAGCACTCAATTTAAAGGAGAAGTTGTCTATTTCTAATAATCAGTAATCAGGGAAAGTAGGGCTGGAAACTGGAGGGAATGAACAGCAAAGAGACTTGGATGGGGTCTTCCACCCCAGACAGGCACTGGGTTTCCAAACTGATTAGGGCAGACACATCCGATTCAAACGCTCTTCAAAGGAGGGGTTATCACCTGACATTACCATACGTTACAAAGGATGATTCTGTTTAACAGCAACTGTAGGAGTTCCCGTCATGGTTCCGTGGTTAACGAATCCGACTAGGAACCATGAGGTTGCGGGTTCGATCCCTGGCCTCGCTCAGTGGGTTAAGGATCCGGCGTTGCCATGAGCTGTGGTGTAGGTTGCAGATGCAGCTTGGATCCCGCGTTGCTGTAGCTGTGGTGTAGGCCAGCGACTACAGCTCCTGTTAGACCCCTAGCCTAGGAACCTCCATATGCCGTGGGTGCAGCCCTACATAAGGCAAAAAGACCAAAAAAAAACAACAAAAAAAAACTATCAACTCGCAAGAGCCCCAGGCTTCTCACCCCATCTTCTCTCCAGGCTGCTTCTCCTTCAGGAAGGACCAGGACCACCAGCAGCCCTCTGTGTCCCCATCTCAAGCTTGAAGCTACAGATAAACTTCCCCTCTCCCCAGCAGGTGCAACAAGAAAGGTCACAACAGGCTTCGAGTGGATCTCACACCCACTTCCTGGAGAAGGAAAAATGGAGTGGAGCGAAAACAAAAACCATAGATACACTTCAAATACCACTGAGCAAAAATATGACTCAGTTTGGCACGTTGGTATGTGACTCTACAAAGGCCCTCGTGAAGAATTTCAATAATTATAACCATAATTAAAAAAAAGAAAAAACTGTCTGCCAGGTCTAAAAAGGCTGCCCCGTCAATTTCCTCAGAAAGGCAGAAGCAACACAGTGTCTGAGAAAAGGAAAATAAATAATAACAAGGAATGTGTGAAATGACATTGGATTAAAATAGATTTACAGAGATAACTCAACGGAAGTGTTTTCACTGCTTGTAATTTATAAGCTGCCTGATAATTCACCTCACAGTTTCGGTGTAAAATTTTATGTCCAGCTGAGGATTCATGGCTCCAAGATTAGCTGAGGTGAAGTTCTCACAGAGTATAAAATTGAATTCCTCTCCTACAGAGAGTCGATGATGAGTCCTTCTCCATAATGCCATCAAATAATAAAAGCGTGAGAGCCATGCTGAGTAAACAAGGTTTTTCTGCAAGTGCCTGTAGGGTCTGGCAGAGGATGACGAGAGCCTTGAGCAGGAAGAGGCACTCAGGAGACACTAATCAGCAGTGACAGCCATGGTGGTTGCTTTTTTCCCAAAACCTATTTGGAGACACAAAGGGGAGCCCAGCCCTCGGAAAAGAAGAGATTCTGTAATGGCTTTTAAGAGGTAATTTAGTGTGGCTGTTAGGAGACATTGCTTCTTAGCATTTAGTTATTAAAAAAAAAAAAAAAGCTGTCATTGATGTTTTTGCATTTTCGCATTTCTTCTTGGGCAACCAAACAAGCTTTTATGCTAGAGTAATTCACTTTGAGTCGGGCAGACAACTCAATGATATCAGCAGCCATAGGCCATCAAAGGAGTCTGATTTGGAAGGCTTTTAATATTTTAAACCTCTTTAAGGAAATTCCTAAGCAATAATCGTCTAAGACATTTTTGTAACTTTTAGAATATACTATACTTCGAACATTATTTTGAGAAGTAACTTTATACAAATTATACAGCCTGATGTTAGATGGGAGTTGTTTGGAAATCTCTTTTTCGGTTATCTTTTAAAGGAGGGCTTGAGCTCACCATCCAATAACGAAACAACTCAAGATGACAATCTATTAATTCATTTAATACACTGCTCTCTGTTGTTCAAAAGCTGTCACCCACTTTGAACATCATACATTTGTCAAGAAAAGAGGTAGTGGCCAGTGCCTGGCATTGAGGAACTCAGAATATTTCTTCTCAGTGATATTCATCGATGTCCTAACACCTTGTAATCTAACTTCATCAGCTTGTTTGTTTATTAACAAGGATGCCAAAATATATACTTACAGGGCAAAACAACTTGTCTTTATCTGCCTTAGAAGCAAAAAATGAAATGTATTAAAAAAAAAAAAACTACTGATTATCTTCCATGTCTACTCTTTTATAGCAAGATTCTAATTTATCTCCCTTACAGGAAACCTAGATGCTGGATGGAAGGTCAAAGGCTCCAGAACTTTCTGGAATCTTAGTTTGGGGTACTTCTTACCCTTAAAGAGATTGTAAAGACTTGTTGTTTGGTGGTGTTAGTACTGTGTAAATAGGTAAAATATTGAGTAACAGATAGTAAGATGATTTTGTTGGTTTGAAGGTCAATTTGAGGGGATCCTCAGAAGCTGGATACAAAACATTATATTATCCATTATAAAACTTAAGGAAAAACTAAAAAGATTGATGGATGGTAAGCAGAGAGGAATATTTCCTAAAGAGACCTGGCCAGAGGATAAATCTATGATTATATTTTAAAAATTCAATGGTCTTGGTATTTCCTGCTGAGATAATCGGATGCCTCCCAACAGGAAATTTGTTTTGATGACTTCTAATTCTTAAAATGAAAATAATCTTGTAGAAAAAAAATAACCGTTTTGAGAGTTTAAGGATGTATGAGACTTTAATGCTGAGAAATAATTTCATTGACTTTTGGAGTTCCCGTCGTGGCGCAGCAGTTAACGAATCTGGCTAGGAACCATGAAGTTGCGGGTTCGATCCCTGACTTCGCTCAGCGGGTTAATGATCTGGTGTTGCCGTGAGCTGTGGTGTAGGTTGCAGACGCGGCTCGGATCTGGCATTGCTGTGGCTGTGGTGTAGGCTGGCAGCTGTAGCTCCTGTTAGACCCCTAGCCTGGGAACCTCCATATGCCACGGGTGCGGCCCTAAAAAGCAAAAATAATAAAATAATAATAATAATAACTTATTTGACTTTTTAAAAATCTTAATAAGCTCATGTCTTGAAAGTCAGTTGTTTTGATCTCGGTAAATGATGACAGCTGGTAATCATCTAAAATATGTAATCTTCCAGCATTTTGATGTAAAAACTCCATTCCGCAAGGAAAAGAAAAGGTAATAGAAAGTAGGTATGATGACAAAAATCTTCCATGAATTTAGTAAGACATTAACTAGAACATGCTACTGTATCAGAAAAAAAAGGACACAAATGTGTGAAAGATATTACTTACGCAAATAATAGTTACTTAGATTTCATGAAGATTCATAACATTTTGATAACTTTCTGAGGAACCCTAGGGCTCTCTGGATCATTGACAGGTAGTCATATCTTTTGGATATTTGTTCCCAGCAAACACAATAACATGTGATGGTTTCTAGTCCTTTCTTCTGGGTACTTGTTCCCAGCAAACACAATAACATGTGATGGTTTCTAGTCCTTTCTTTTGGGTACTTGTTCCCAGCAAACACAATAACATGTGATGGTTTCATACATGTGCCTAGTAATTCAGCTTTCAGAATATTTAAGAAAGAATGAGAACTACTTGATATCTAGGTTCATACATGGTAGGCTTTGCACATCTTCCTCAATGGAAGCTGACACTGGAAGGAGGCAATGAGGAAAAAGGAACCAGAATTCCCTCCTTGCATAGGGACTCCTCGTAGATGTGATAGACATTGACAAGCTCTTCACCAGACTTGCTTCCTCACTGAGTGCATAGCTAATTTGTAATTTCGTTCTTCCTTTGCATGCGCTGTGTTCTAGAAAGTGGAAGGTGCGTAGAATGGCATTGAATTTTTAAATACAACGTCAAAGCCACAATCCATGAAAAAAAAAAAAGCCAGACATAATTAAAATCAAAAACCTCTGCCCTGCAAAAGACGATTTGAAGAGAATGAGAAAACAAGTCACAGACTGGGAGAAAATATTGCAAAAGGCACATCTGACAAAGGACTATTATATGAAGTATACCAAGACCTCTTAAACTCTACAATAAGAAGATAAATTGAATATAAAATAGGTCAAAGACATTAAAACGTCACCAAAGAAGATATAAAAATGGCACGTAAACATAGGAAAAGACGCTTCCATCCTATGTCATCAGGATAATGCAGATCAAAACAGTGAAATTGAAGTACACACCTATTAGAATGATCAAACTCCAGAAACACTGACGACAGCGAAGGAAGCAGCAACAGAAAGCCTCAAACATTGCTGGTGGGAAGGAAACATTTTCCAGCCACTGTGAACTCGTTTTGTGGGTTCTTAGGAAACTAAACCCTCTTAGCCACGTGATCCAAAAATTACACTCCTTGATATTTACCCAAAGCTGTTGAAAGGTTTTGTCCATACAAAAACCTGCACATTGGTGCTTATAGCAGCTTTATTTATAATTTCCAAAATTTGGAAGCAACAACATATCTTTCAATAGGTAATAAGAGCAAGTAATGTGGCACATCCAGACAGTGGAATATTATTTAGCACTAAACACAGTATTCGTGAGCTATCAAGCTACGAAAAGACATGGAGGAAGCTTCAATCATATTACTAAGTGCCAAAAGCCAATATGGAGAAGCTACCTACTGTAAGATTTCAGTCCTATTACATTCTGGAAATGGTAGGACTATAGAGACAATTGGTATTTGTAGGGTAAGGGGAAGAGGAGAAAAATAGCATAGAGAATTTTTATGGCTATGAAAATACTATGTGTAACACTATAATGATGGATGCTTTTCGTTACATCCATATATTTGCACAAAGCCTTACAATGAACAATACCAAGAGTGAATCCTAAGATAAACTATGGAGTTTGGGCAATGACTATATGTCAATGTAGGTTTATTCTTAGTTTACAAAAAAACACACAATGAACTTCCTTGCAGAACAGATAATGACTCACAGACTTTGGAAAACCTTTGGCTTCCAAATAAGAAAATCTGGGGGTTGAGGGGATGCGCTAAGGGTTTGGGATGCAAATGCTATCAAATTGAATTGTGATGATTTTTGTACACCTATGATTGTAATAAAATTCATTAAGCAATAAAAAAATAAAAATAAAAAAATACCACCCTGATCAATATATCGATAATGGAGGAAACTATGCATGCGTGGAGGCAGGCGGTATATGGGGAATCTATGTACTTTCTTCATAATTTTGTTGTATACTCACAATGGCTCTTAAAAAGTTGTCTTAAGAAATAATGACTGAAAATCCCCAAATGTGGCATGAGACATAAACCTACCAATTCAATACGATATGTGAACTCCAAAAAAGGAAAAATCCAAAGAAATCCATACCAGAGTTCCCTGGTGGCATCATGGGTTAAGGACCCAATGTTGTCATTGCTGTAGCTAAGTCATTGTGGCAGTGAGGGTTTGATCCCTGGCTTGGGAACTTTCACATGCCAGTGGCATGACCAAAAGAGAAAAACAGACAAACAAGAAATTCACACCAAAACACAGAATTATTCACAGGTCTGAATAAAAGAAAAAGAAAAAAAATATCTCAAAACAGCCACAGAAAAATATGGGAAAAACATTATAATGGCAACACTCTTTGTCAAAAACCCTGGAGGCCAGATGAAAGTAGGAAAACACTTCTTTCGAGTACTGAAATAAAAGACCTGTCAATTCAGAATTCTACCATCAGTGAAAATGTCCCTCTAGAAGGAAAAAACTTAAGACGTTTTCAAATAAAGGAATACTTTTATTTCAAATAAAGGAATTTTCAAATAAAGGGTATTTGTCAATAGCAGACCCACTCTAAGAGAATGACTAAAAGAATACATAAGTAGAGAGAAGTACTACAAGCAAGAAGGAAAAAAAATGAAGTGTGTAAAATGCAATAAACTTTTCTCCCCTTGAGTTTTTCAAATTATGTTAGATGATTAAAGTAAAACTTATTATACATTATTACATAGTAAAAATTATTCTCAAATGTGCATATTCTGGAGTTCCTGTCATGGCTCAGTGGTTAACGAATCCGACTAGGAACCATGCGGTTGAGGATTCGACCCCTGGCCTCGCTCAGTGGGTTAAGGATCTGGCGTTTCCATGAGCTGTGGTGTAGGTCGCAGACGCGGCTCGGATCCCGCGTTGCTGTGGCTGTGGCAAAGGCCAGTGGCTACAGCTCCTGTTAGACCCCTAGCCTGGGAAGCTCCATATGCCGAGGGTGCAGCCCTAGAAGAGACAAAAAAAAAAAAGTGTATATTCTAAAAATTATTCTAAAATGTACATAGAATAAATACTTAACGACAGTTATACTATGAATGGGGCAGGGTAATGGGACATAACTAAAGCTAAACTATAAAATAAAGTGATTTTAGTTTGAAATATTTGGGGTTTTCCCACAGAATCAAATAAAAAGCATCAGAAAGTCATATTAAAGATGATGCCTTACCGGAGATTGGATTAAGACGGCGGAATAGAAGGACTGGAGCTCAACTTCTCTCCCGAAAAACGGCAAAACTGCAACCAAATGCCGAGCAGCCTTCAACCAAATGAACTCTAAACTTCCAAAAAAGATATTCTACTCCAGAAGACAAAGAGGAGACCACATCAAGAGGTAGGAGGGGCGATTACGCGATAGAAGCAACCCCATACCTCCTGGGTGGGAAGCCCCACACACTGGAAAGTAACTGCATCACAGAGACTTAGCTACAGGACTGAGAGTTCTGAGCCCACGTCAAAACCCCACACCTGGGGATCGGGCACAGGGAGAAAGAGCCCCCAGAGCATCTGGCATTGAAGGCCAGCAGGGCTTGTGTGCAGGAGCTCCACAGGACTGGGGCAAACAGAGAACCCATCCTTGAAAGGCACACACAGACTTTCACGTGCACTGGGTCCCAGGGCAAAGCAGTCTCCAGAGGAATCCGGGTGGAACATGACTGCAATTCTTGGAGGATCTCCTGGGAAAACAGGGGTGACTGTGGCTTGTTGTGGGGGAAGGACATTGGAGTTGAAGCTCTCGGGAACATTCATTAACCTGCATTTCTCTGGAGGGGGCCATTTCTGGGAAAATCTGGTCCCTCTCATCAGCGTTGAGAAGCCCCAGGCCAAACAATAATCCAGGTGGGATCACAGCCCCACCCATCAGTAAACAGGCTGCCTAAAGACCCCTCAAGCACACAGCCAGCCTCTAATCTCATCCAGAGACAAAACCCCACCCATCAGAGGGCTAGGAATCAACCCCACATACCAGTGGGCAGGCACCAGTCCCTCCCATCCGGAAGCCTACAGCAAGCCCCACCCATACCAGCTTTAATCACCAGGGAGGCAAATGCCAGAACTAAGAGAGGCTACCACTCTATTGTTGGCAAAAAGGTCACCACACCAAAAACCTATAAAAATGAAAAGACAGAAAACTCTAACCCAGATAAGGGAGAAAGAGAAAAGCCCAGAAAAACAGCTCAGTGATGAGGAGATTACCAGCCTCTCAGAAAGAGACTTTTGACTGTTGATGCTGAAGATCATGCAAGGCATTGGAAATAGACTGGAGGCAAAGATTGATCATTTACAGGAAACACTCAGCAGAGAAATACAAGCTGTAAAAATTAAACAAGAAGAGATGCAAAATACAATAACTGAAACAAAAAATTCATTAGAAGCAACCAACAGTAGAATACAGGAGGCAGAAGAACGAATCAGCAAGGTGGAGGACAGATTAGTGGAAATCACTAATGCAGAAGAGAAAAGAGATAAAAGATTGAAAGGAAATGAGCTGAGTCTCAGAGAACTCTGGGATACTGTTAAACGCACCAATATCCATATTATTGGGGTGCCAGAGGGAGAAGAGAGAGAGAAGGGGACAGAAAAAATATTCGAGGAGATAATAGCCGAAAACTTCCCTAATATGGGAAAGGAACCACTCAGTCAAATTCAGGAAGCGCAACGAGTACCACATAAAATAAACCCAAGGAGGAACACCCCGAGACACATATTAATCAAAATGACCAAAATTAAAGACAAAGAGAAAATTTTGAAAGCAGCTAGGGGAAAGAAACAAATGACATACAAGGGAACCCCGATAAGGTTATCAGCAGATTTCTCATCTGAAACTCTACAGGCCAGAAGGGAGTGGCATGATATACTTAATGTGAT
>PVHT020002421.1:1958099-2007200 GCA_004024745.2 Catagonus wagneri
CAATAAGAACATATATATCAGTAATTACCTTAAATGTTAATGGACTGAATGCCCCAACCAAAAGACATAGACTAGCTGAATGGATACAAAAACAAGAAAACAACCAATGGATCACTGAAGAAATCAAAGAGGAAATTAAAAAATACCTAGAAGCAAATGACAGCAAAGACACGACACTCCAAAACCTCTGGGATTCAGCGAAAGCAGCGCTAAGAGGAAAAGTATGTAGCAATACAAGCCAACCTCAGGAAACAAGAAAAAGCTCAAATAAACAACCTAACTTTACATCCAAAGCAGCTAGAGAGGGAAGAAGCCAGGTTATGGAAACAACCTAAATGCCCATCGACAGAGGAGTAGATATGGAAGATATGGTACTTACACATAATGGAATATTACTCAGCCATTAAAAGGAACAGAATAACATTTATAGCAACGTGGATGAACCTAGAAATTATCATACGAAGTGGAACCAGTCAGACAATTAGACAGCAGCACCCAATGCTACCACCTACACGTGGAAACTAAAGAGATACAACGAACATCTTTGAAGAACAGACAATGACTCACAGATTTTGGAAAACCTTGGTTTTTCAAATAAGACAATCTGGGGGGTGGGGGGATGCACTGTGGGTTTGGGACACAAAATCTATCGTATTAAATAAAGAGTGTCAGTGCTTTCTTCTCAAAAAAAAAAAAAAAAGATGATGCCTTACCATCCATCAAACATGGAGTCTGTGCTCGTGAGTACTTTATTTTTAATTGTCATGGTTTTATTTAAATTCTGCGAAGGACTGAGCTCTTCCTGTGTGTCATGCTCTCTGCTATGCTCGTTAATGGCCACAGTCCAGTAATGGAGACCTATTCAATTCATAGAGGTTATGTCAAGGTATCGAGCATCATAGAAGATGATGTGATCTGCTGTGGGGTAGGGGTCTGAAGAGGAGGATCAGATAGTTTGCCAAAGCAATGTTCCCTGAGCTAGATTTTTTTTAATTGAACATCATTAGTACGTGGTATTCGCATATACCAGCAAAGGACAAAAAAATTCAGACAGTGCCATCAATATCTTCATGGAAGATCTCATTTGCAATATTTTCATTACCACCAAAGGACACAAATGACACGAACATGGCAGAGACCAAAAGAGTGAGGTAAATAGATCTGATCTGGCTTGGTTGGTGGATAGTGAAATATTTTTGTGTCATCATTGATATTAATGATCCCTCGAAGTCTGTCACTGTTCCAGTATTCAATGAACACCTTCCTGTACTTTCTAATTTTACTCTAATCTTTGTCCTGCTTAGCAGGAGGAACTTTATTCTTTAACAAATTTCATTTCTGGGATGATGAGGAAGTTATGGATGGAGGCAGATGGTGGTGATGGTTGAACCAATGCAAATGTACTCAGTGCTGCTGAACGGTACACTTAAAAATGGTAAAAATGTAAATTCTGTGAGAGAGTGTGTGTGTGTGTGTGTGTGTGTATTGCTTTTTAGGACTGTACCTGCGGCACATGGAAGGTCCCAGGCTAGGGCTCAAATCAGAGTTACAGCTGCCAGCCTACGCTACAGACACGGCAATGAGAGATCCGAACCACATCTGCGACTTACACCACAGCTCAGAGCAATGCCAGGTCCTTAACCCACTAAGTGAGGCCAGAGATGGAACCCGCAGCCTCATGTTTCCTAGTCGGATTCGTTTCCACTGAGCCACTAAGGAAGCTCCCGATCCTATGTATATTTTTCCACAATACATTTTTTTAAACCACTAAAAAAAATTATATAGCCTAGCAATTTTTTAAAAAGAGTCATGAAGCCACAAGACATAGAGGAAGTTTAATTTGTATATGACTAAGTGAAAGAAGCCAATATGAAAAAGCTACACATTGTGCGATTCCAACTATATGACATTCCAGAAAAAGTAAAACTATAAAGAGAGTGAAGGGATCAGTGGTTGCCACTGTGGAACTGGGAAAGGTGAGTAAAATGGAGCATAGGAGACTTTTATGTGGTGAAATTACTCAATGATACTGTAGTGGTAGACTCGTGAAATTACGCATTTGTCAAAGTCCATAAAACTGTAACAAAAAGAAGAACCTTAATGTAAACGATGGACTTTTGTTAATGTGTCATTTAGGTTAACAAACAAAGCATACTAGTACATTTTACACAGATGTTGCATAATAGGGAGAGCTGTGGGGGACAGGGAAGTATGAGGTTGCGGGTTCGATCCCTGGCCTCGCTCAGTGGGTTAAGGATCCGGTGTTGCCGTGAGCTGTGGTGTAGGTCACAGATGCAGCTCGGATCTGACGTTGCTGTGGCTGTGGTGTAGGTCGGCAGCTGTAGCTCCAATTCGACCCCTAGCCTGGGAACTTCCATATGCCGCGGGTGCGGCCCTAAAAAGAAAAAAAAAATTTTAAACTTTTCCAAAAATAACGTCTATTTAAAAAATTCAAGACAAAAAAATAAATGACATTTCCCATAGCCCTTTGGAGAAATATCATTGTCATTTTGAGTTTGATATGGAGTGATAATACAGGTGAGTTTAAATACTGATTAAAAATTTTTAGAGCGTAACATGTGTCCTAAATTGCAGAATGACAGAAAGAGAATGAGATAATATAAGGGAGAATACCAGGATGTATTCATAAAACAGCGTGGTAAAATAGATTAGCAATTTGATTTTTTTTCTTTTTTTTCTTTTTTTTTTGGCCATGCATGTCAATGCAGAAGTTCCCAGACCAGGGATCAAATGCATGCTCCAGCAATGACCCGAGCCACTGCAGTGACAATGCTGGATCCTTAACCCACTGAACCACATGGGAACTCCTAATTTAACTATTTAAAGAACAAAATGATTCATACTGTGCTTTAACTAAGGGTATGAAATACTCTACGTGAGACGGAAATCGTGCTGTGTTTCCGGTGTGTCTATCTTCTTGCATCCTGCAGTTAAAATCCCTTTATAGGGATAAGGCAATTTCATATGAATACATGTGAACTTTGTCATTTATTTCTGCTGAAACATTCTGATGGGCTCCATGAAGCCATGAGAGTCCTGGCAAGGAAGAGACGGCACTCAAACTGGGTAAGATAATGCGGGGCCCCAAAGCTGCCAACTGAAGAATGCTGTTTCTAGTGTTAAGCCTGAAGGGGTGAGGATGTGGGGATCAGTTACTAGAACAGAGAAAGAGAGAGAGCAAAAGAGAGAGAGAGAGGGAGAGAGAGCGAACTCGTGGAAGGACTGCCTGAGAGGACTTGTTGACTTTCACCAAGACACTAAGCAACTCAGCGTCCCCGCAAGGAGGGCAGAAATACCCAGACCTTACTCTGCCCTCTCCCCTTCGTCTTTTGCTGAGCCCCACTGACCAAACCCAGCTTGAATCCCAAGGGTCACAAAAGAGCAAGAGTGAGAAAGATCCAAAGGGACAAACAAAAGATATCCAACGTGCTTCCTCGTTTTTTCAGTGGTCTTAAAGGAAGAACACAGTCTTTGCAATACGGCCACTTTTATGATATTGAGGCTTCAGGAGTTCCCGTTGTGTATCAGTGGTTAACAAATCGCACTAGGAACCATGAGGTTGTGGGTTCGATCCCTGGCCTCGCTCAGTGGGTTAAGGATCCGGCATTGCCGTGAGCTGTGGTGTAGGTCGCAGACGCGGCTCGGATCCCGCGTTGCTGTGGCTATGGTGAAGGCCGGCAGCCACAGCTCCTGTTAGACCCCTAGCCTGGGAACCTCCATATGCCGCGGGTGCGGCCCTAGAAAGGGCAAAAAGACAAAAAATAAATAAATAAATAAGATATGGAGGCTTCGAGAAAAAAAAACAAAGATTTTGAGTCATTTACCTAACCCAACTGAACAATAATCTTCTCATAAAAATGGAAATAAGGAGTTCCTATTGTGGCTCAGTGGGTTAAGAACCCAGTATTGTATCTGTGAAGATGCAGGTTTGATCCCTGGCCTTGCTCAGTGGATTAAGGATCTGGTGTTGCCACAAGCTGTGATATAGGTCACAGATGTGGTTCAGATCCCACGTTGCTGTGGCTGTGATGTAGGCTGCAGCTGCAGCTCTGATTCAGCCCCAAGCCCGAGAATTTTCATATGCTGCAGGTGCAGCCCTAAAAAGAAACAAAAAGGGAATAAAAAGTACACTTATCTCATGAGTTTACCCTGAGTATGTGTATGGTAAATGCCTGGTATCTATTTTGTTCTCAATAAAAGCTATTATTTTTATTAAACTGCTAAGTTTTACAGCCCTTTTGTGCTGACAATTATAAATAAAGGGTAGCCAAAACATCTACTGAGTGAAAACTGCATATGCTACAGTGTGGGTTTTTAGATTCCTGGCTTCTTGTATATGAATTAGGAAAATAAAAGGCATATTTTGAGGACTAGATATAAAAGGATAATGGAAAGAAACAGCTATGAATCTATATTTTTATAGTCTCTTGAGTAAGGGAAATATTTCTGTCTTCCTGTCTCACCCTAATTGAGGTAAATGAAAAAAAATTGCAATTACTCAACGTTCTTAGAAATTATAATTTTCATTTCCTGCCTATACACAAAATTAGGAAGCTGCATGAGACCTCACAAGAAATAAGAAAAAACACCTGACATCTAGGACTTCATAGATTACAGTTATTGAAGTGTTTTATTACAGATTATCTCTTTAATTCAGCTTGGAAACTCATGTAACTTCCAACTGACTCCAGAATTCATAGGAATTTCATTCAGGGAAAATAAATTCCAGAGGTGAGCACTTATTCCGGAAGCCGCCTTGTCAGAGGTCCTTAAGGTTTTACTGAGGAACTAGGGGTCTGGGGATGTAGAAAAAAGATTCTAGTTGCTCTAGGAACTGTGAATGTACCTATCATACTGAATCGAATGACAGATATAATCTTTCTAGATGTGTTGGCATCTTTTTGATGGCCAGCATGTGATAGCTGCTTGTTCTGTTGGCTAATGAAGCAGATAATGATTAAAATATGGAGTGTCTGACAAGTTACCTCCGGGAATTGAAAACTAAGCCAGTGGTACATTGTTTCTCATAAATTTGTTTTGTTCTCAATAGAAGGCTTTTAGGATGGATGATGAAGCTGAGTATGCATCATTACCTGACAGTCCTCAAAACGAAAATTTGTCCTGTTTCATTTTATTCAAAGAAATAAATCCTGAGCCGCACTGTGATTCAGACAGTGACTCCTGTTGATGGCTGACTGTATAAATAAATGACAGAATGAACAGTAAAGTAGAATACGGTGGAAGATCCTATACCCCAAAAGAAGAAATGAGTCAGATTAAAAACTGTACCTTTGAAAATACTGGTGCATTTTGTACTGATGATCTAAAAACGAAGCCATTAAAAAGTAAACTCAATAGATGAATCAGCAGTGTTGTTCAAAAACTACATATCTGGCTTTTTCCTAGACAAGAAGGAAGTATGAACAGTGCCTCTTCATGGGTTTGCAGTCTTGCATATGTACATGTGAAAAGCTGACCACCAATGATACAGGTCCTGTGTATGGACTAGTAAGGCCAGGAAACAAAGCAGCAAGAACAGGAATTACCAGGTCATGCAGATGATAAAGAGAAAAATCCAGCAGGGATCCAACTCAAGGAGTAGAAATTTTGAAGGAGAGAGTCTGTGTGTCACACCAACGGACTTGATGCAAATAGTCACCTTGCGGACTGTCACAAGAACCTCCCGTCTAAAGTAGAAAGGTCCTTTATTTAATTTTTTATCTTTATTTTTACTTTTTAGGGCTGCACCCGCGGCATATGGAGGTTCCCAGGCTAGGGGTTGAATCGGAGCTATAGCTGCCGGCCTACACCACAGCCACAGCAACGCGGGATCCCAGCCACGTCTGCAACCTACACCACAGCTCACGGCAACGCCGGATCCTTAACAACGTGGAAAAGTCTTTTTAAAGGAGCTAATATAAAGGTGATTAAGCCTGACAGGCAAAGAGAGGCTTTGTTATGCACAGAACACCAAGGTAAGCTCATTTAAAAAAAAAAAAAAATGATCTAATACGTTGTTTTTTGAAGGAGCTAAGAAGCTCAGTAATAACGAATGTTTATTCATCACTAAATATATGCTAAATACTCTTTAAGACCTTCACTGAATTATCCTTTTTTTTTTTGCTTTTTAGGGCTGCACCTGCGGCATATGGACGTTTCCAGGCTAGGGATCAAATCGGAGCTACAGCCACTGGGCTACTCCACAGCCACAGCAACGTGGGATCCAAGCCGCTCTGCAACCTACACCACAGCTCACGGCAATGCCGAATACTTAACCCACTGATCGAGGCCAGGGATCGAACCTGCAACCTCGTGGTTCCTAGTCGGATTCGTTAACCACTGCACCATGACGGGAACTCCCTGAATTATCCTTTTGATCATCAGACACATATATTAAATGTACAATGTCTCTGCCTTTATTATCGATTTTTATTATTTCTATTTTTTTTCTTTGACTAACGCCTGAGTTATAGAGGACTGAAAAGCAACATAGTGTTGTTAGTAGAGGGAATTTAAGACAAGAAAACAGGAAAGGGCCCCAGGCACTAGCTCTGGATTTTTGGCACTGGGCTCAGTCAATTTCTGTTGCAGCCATGAGGGAAATCTTCTGTAAATGTCATTCCAACCAGGAAAATTTATTTTTTGCTCTGCGGTGTGATCTTGCTGAATCTCCTGCTAATTTCAAGAGCTTTGAATGTCTATGGATTTTCCAAACTAAAGCACTCTTAACCTGAGGCTCTGACTCATTTAAATACATCTGTCATATACAAAGTCTATACATATATTAGGGAAATATTTATTATTGCCTACAACATCCAAAGAAAATGTGCATTCACTCTGAGATGAAAGAAAATGGGTTTGAGTCTCTTCTTTCTCTGTGTCATCTATTATCTTTCAATTATCTTTCCCAAGCAATGGGACTCTTCTTTCCTTGTACATTTTGTGCTAAACAGAGCTTCTCTGTCATGAATAACAGCAAAAAGAAGTAATAATATTATTAGCTCTTCAAAGTACAAACATCCTTTCAAACTATCAGGTCTTTATCATTGCAAAAAAATCAAGCAATACAAAAAGTGAACAAAATTACTAAATCAATAAATAGCAGAAGTTGACACATAAAGCACAGCATCCTGCAAACATAACTTTTCACGTGAACCCTGAGCTAATTTTTATTTATTTATTTATTGTCATTTTTAGGGTCGCACCCACAGCATATGGAGATTCCCAGGCTAGGGGTCTAATTGGAGCTGTAGCCACTGGCCTACACCACAGCCACAGCAATGTGGGATCCAAGCCACATCTGCAACCTACACCACAGCTCATGGCAATGCTAGATCCTTAACCCACTGAGCAAGGCCAGGGATTGAACCTACATCCTCATGGATACTAGTCATATTTGTTTCCACTGAGCTATGACAGGAACTCCAAGTTCCTTTTAAAAAGCCACCCTTTAAGTGAAAAGTCAAAGTAGTAATATGAGGACGTATAAATTATCAGGTGACCCACTACAGCAATATTGCTAGGAGCCAAGAAACATTGTTGAACACTCAGGAAAATGTTGCCAATTGTTCAAAACCAGATGGCATTAAAAATATATATTTCTCATGACAATGAGTCACTCAGGAGAAAAATGTTGACAAATATGATAATTCCACATCAGTTCATTTGCCCTCAGCATTTTCGTGGAAGAAGACTATAAGCCCAATTAGAAACTGGTATACATAACTATCCTTTAGATTTTATTTTAAATATAGGACTCATTTTCATAATTCTAGCCATCTCTTAAGTGAACCCTCCCTGAATGTTTTATCATTACACCAATCAGCAACAAAAATGTAAGATTTTGTTCCCATCAAAATTATCCTTTATAAGTTAATATAGCAATGGCTTGAGAATGGTTTGAAGGTTTCAAGCAATGTCTCAACTGAAATCCAGTATCAAGTTCGTACCCTAGCATCCTCTAACCTGAGATGCATAGCTCAGAATAAGTGTCAAATTGTCCCTCTAGGTTTAGATCGTAAACACAGAGCAAAAGTCGCAAGCAGCGCGCACGTGGCCGCATCACTCAGAGTGAGTGCTGTTTAGAAAAACACTGTGAAGCATCTGGGATAGCAGTCAAGGCGTCATTGCTGTGGTGGCAATAAAACGCTGTGAACCATGCCATAATCACTAGGGTTTGGGGGCCAATTTATGGACAGTTCTTTTCTGCAGAAGATGGTTCATTGGTGTAATGAACAGCTAACGCCTCAGAGCCACTAATGTAGCTTTTTTGCTTGAGAGCTTCAGCCCAGAAATTTTCATTTAAGGTAAGTCAAAAACTTCTGAATGTTCTGAAAACTCAAACCATGAAGAATGTCTTTTTCCTATGGACAATGATGCAGTTGACTGTGAAATCAATATAGGGTAGAAAACAATTGGCTCAAAGAGAGCTTGAATGCCATGTTCTCTAATGTCATAGCTGCCTAGATCTTGGTTTGAAAGGCATGAATACCAAAAGAATTGGAAACGGCAGACTATGAAGATAACATTTGTTATCTGATCTTGTTTTAGAGGGCATTACACCTTAGAAAAAAATCAACCAAGAAAGATATTAAATTTCTTACATTTGCAATTCAAGAAATTAAATTAATAATAAATAAGCCAAATTTTTTTAAAAGTGATACAGTCAAACGTTTCCTTTGAGATTTAAAAGTTGAAAAAGATATGCCGTTTTGGTCATTAGACTGTATTATATAGGAGGTGCTAGCCAGTTCAGTAAGGCAAGGAAAAGAAATTCAAAGGGTAAGAAGAGGAATGAAAAACAAACAAATAAGCAATGCTTATTAGCAAATATATCATTTTAACTCTTAAAGTTACTAGATGCAAATTCAAGAAACAATATCCAATTGTATTTCTATGTGCCAACAATAAAGAACTAAAAAATTATGTTCTTTACAAAAAGATAGATTTCGTAATAGTGTGACAGAAAGTACCCAAGAGTATCTAAGAAATCAAGGGCAAGACTTCCATAGAAAAAATTCTAAATTGTAACTGAGGAAGTGTAACAGACTAAATAAGTGAATAAAACAACAACTTCATGGGTTGGAACATTCAGTTTTTTCTCTTCTCTCTTAAAACTGTTTCACTCGATATTTTAAATATATCCATTTCCCCTAAACTACACTGCCGGTGAAAATACCTAATTTTTTGTGTAAAATTTGATAAGCCAATTCTAAAATTTATAAATGGAAATACAAACAGACAAGAATAATCAAGGTATGCTTAATAAAATATGCTGGGAGGAATTGTTCTAACAAACATCAAAGTATGTTTTTAGGTTCTAGTAATTAGTAGTGTGATACTTGTGCAAGGATAATCAAATAGACCAATAAGAATAAACTTCATAGAAATAGATTTTCTCATACAATAGTGTTTAATATTGATAAAGTGGGGACAACACTATCTCTTCAATAAATTCTTTTGAGACAACTGTACATTCCTTGAGAGAGATGCAATGACCAATACTTTAAAGATTACACCAAAAAAAAAAAATCAGTGCACATAGGTAAACGGTATTAAAAAAGGAAAAAGCTAAAAACTGTTAGGTTCTTAGAATATAGACTCTTTGTGACCCCGAAATAAGTATGGCTTTCTTAAGTAACACAAAATTAATACTGGCACCTTGTATCTGTGTATGTGCTTCTCAGCGTGAAAACTATCTAAAAACATGTGCCTAAATACATTTTGGGCAAAAAATAAAAAGGAGCCTTGGGAAATACCTATCATTCAATGAAAATAAAGCATGACAGATCAAGAACACTGAGGCTAGCTAAAGCAATCACAGAAAAAAAAAAATTAATGCTTTCAAATCGGAAGAGGAGAACTGTTAAATAGCAACAGTTCAACAAAAAGTTAGAAAAACAGCACACTTTTGGTAAATTTTATAAATACCATACAATAGGGAACATGAAGAAATCAGTGGACTAAAAGATCTGAATGACAGAAAATAGCAAAATCTAAAACCGTTTCTCTGAAAATATCAACAGCAGACAAAAATCCCAGAAATGCAGATCAGTTAAAGAATGTAAATTCAAACAGGCATTTGAATTGAATTGAATCTCATTCTCTACAGAATGGGAACAAAAGGACCCGATAAACTACTTTTAAAAATATTTTGAGCAAGTGTACATTCAACTTACATGAAATGGATAATTTTCTGAGAAAACGTAAAATGACAAAAATTGTTGCAGGATAAGTTTTCCTCAAATTCATTTAGGCCAGTACCTTTTAATGAAATTCTCCAAAAGTCTCCCAAATTCATGGCCCTGGATGCTCACAGATGAGTTTTAACTATTTTCAGAAAACAGTCAAAAAAACAAACAAAAATAAACCCCCAGATAATCTCTCTTATTTGCAAGTTGTTCCTGAAAAGAGAAAGAAGGCGAGTGGCCCGAGGAATTTTTAAATATCAGCCTAACTAGATAAGACCATTTGGAAAAAATGACCATCAGCTCAACTGCTTTGATTCTGCCTGAGAGACTTTGATAAAGTTATGATCATCAACAGAAGCCATATATTTTTTTTTTAGGAATTTCATGGAAAATCTTTTAATTAAAGGAAGACTGATGACAAAAATGCTTTGAAAATATAATTTACCAAATAACATTATAGCACATTATACAGAAAGAGGGAACATTAAAATATAATTATAAGACCATTACCCTGAATACGTTAAAAATACAATAGTACGTAAATCGAGGTGGAAATCCTTTCTTGTCATATTTATAATTATTCCATTATAAAGAAGTTATCTCCTGGTAATTTTTTCCCAGTCATCCTCTGACATACTAGTTTTTTTTTTTTTTTTCAATCTAAAAGTTTCATATGGGAGTTCCCATTATGGCTCAGCAGGAAACGAATCTGACTAGCATCTGTAAGGACACAGGTTCAATCCCTGGCCCCTCTCGAGGGTTAAGGGTCCAGCATTGCCATGAGCTGTGATGTAGATCACAGATGCGGCTCGGATCCCGCATTGTGTAGGCCAGCAGCTGTAGCTCTGACTTGACCCCTAGCCTGGGAACTCTGATAGGGATGGAGGAAGCACAGTAGTTGTAGAAGTCCCAGTAGAGGATCACAGACAGAGAGGGACATCTAGGGGATTTGGGGAGAACCCTGTAAATTAATAAATTGCTCAGAAAAGCCATCAGCACGAGGCAGGCTTGCTTGATCAGTGGAAGTGCGAGAATTGCCTCAGGTCCTTGGATGGGGGTGGGATGAGGGCTGCGTTCAGGTTCAGACCAAGGGCAGGAGTTTGAGGACAGCCCTTCTGCTGATTTGAATACACACCTTATCAAATACCAAGGAGGAGCTGCTATTCCCAGAAAGGAAGAGGCGGGCTTTTCCGATCCCCACTCCCCTTAGAGGATAAAACTGTAGCCCACTGGGTCCTCGGGGCAGAGCTTCCGTGCCTGCCCGCTTGCATCTCTCACAAGCGTTCTATCCTAATAAATCTATGTCTTCCCTATCACTTTGTCTCTCGCTGAATTCCTTCTGCACGGAGGCATGAAGAACCTGAACCTCAGTGAATCCAGACACCGGGTGAGTGATTCTAATTGAAAACCGTGGGTTCAAGTCCCAGTCTGGGTTTTGGCCAGGTTTGAGTCCTGGCACATGGGTTCAAGTCCCAATCTGGGTTCTGGCTTGGTTTAGGCTGTTAGTGCTGTCAGTTTCACTTCCATGTGCTGCAGGTTCAGCTGTAAAAAGACAATAAATAAATAAATAAAATGTTCATATGGCTTAATCTGTATATCTGTTTATTGAAAATTACATTTACTTATTTTATTAGAAAATTAAAGATTATCTAATTTTCAAGATAGGGCTCAGGACTACGATGATTTTTTTCTCTAGAGTCTCAATAATTTCCCTTCATAGTGTCA
Organism: Catagonus wagneri; assembly: GCA_004024745.2. NCBI lineage: Eukaryota > Metazoa > Chordata > Mammalia > Artiodactyla > Tayassuidae > Catagonus > Catagonus wagneri. The sequence continues at coordinate 1,970,036 of PVHT020002421.1, forward strand.
ATGTTAGATAAACGGATTCGTGTAACTATGTAGTTAAAGCAATTGTAATATGAAGCTGGTAGAGGGAATGAACCAAAGCAGTTTTCAAGTGTGGTCTGAGGACCCTAGGAGTTTCCAGGCACTCCTTCAGAGAGTTTATGAGCCCAGAGCTATTTTCATAATAATGTGAATGTGTTATTCACTTTTTTCCCTGCACTAATATTTGCAATGATGGTGCAAAGAACAGTAGGGTAAAGTAGCTATAACCTTAGCCTAAATCAAACAATAGCGACAAACTACACTCATGGTCATTATAATCAACACTACTATGTATGCATATTAAAGTGCCAGTTTCACTTATATGTTCTTGAGGAAACAGTAAAGAGTATTAAAACTTGACGTATGGTTACACCTCTTTAATATCACATACGAAGGAATAGGAAGTCCCTACTGAACTTGCCTGTGACGCACTGAGGCCCAAGAGCTATCTAAGAAAATCATTTGGCCATTATTTGAGTTGCAAGCTGAAAGTCACATTTCTCATGGAATACCATTTGTACTTGATGGAACAACTGAAAGACAAGCTATGGTTATCAGACTTAGATTTGGGCACACATTTTTTTTAAAAAAGGACAAAGTGAACCTGTCAATTCAAGGAACATTACTGACATAATTTGTTCCCAATGATATGATCTGAACTTTCAAATGAAAATGAAATTTTGGTATTTTGACAGCTTCTAAACAGTTAAAACCTTTCCTGATGATATGAGTAGTGATGATGTGTTTTAGATATGATGGGATACTATAGAATTAAATATGTCAACATTTGGAAATTCGCGTTAGGCAGTACTTTTCAAGGGACCAGTGGGTGATGTTATAACTTCGCATGTGAGCAGATAAGCTATTCAAAGAATAAGATAGAGCAATTGATTTTAATGTAAATGAGTATGATTAATTGACATGTTTTCAGATTTCACATTGCTACTAAGCTTTAAGAAGCATCTAATTGTCAAATTTTGTTAGAGTACTAAGGGAGAACACCCACAATAAACTAACAAGACTGTTAGACTATACCTTGTTTTTCTAGCCACACGTGTATTTGAGGTCAGACTCTCTTCATATATTTTAAATAAAACAACACACTGCAATAAATTTATTTATTTATTTATTGTCTTTTTAGGGCTGCACCCGCGGCATATGGAGGTTCCCAGGCTAGGGGTCCAATCCAAGCTGTAGCCACCGGCCTACACCACCGCCACAGCAACACCAGATCCAAGCCGATTCTGAGACCTACACCACAGCTCATGGCAGCGCAGGATCCTTAACCCAAAGAGCAAGGCCAGGGATCGAACCCACCACCTCATGGTTCCTAGTTGGATTCATTTCCACTCTGCCACGATGGGAACTCCCACAATGCAATAAAGTCAATCCAGAAACGTGAAAATTCAAATGCCTTCATTAAGCCCAATATTAGAGATTTGCAAAAATTTAAAACAATGCCACTTATTCTTCTCCCTAATTTTTTAGAAAAATAAGCATCTTTTATAAAAATATCTCATAAGATACATATGTCAATATGAAATAAATTTTATTATCATTTCAAATAAATTAATGAATAACTTTTTTAAAGTCCTCAGCTGTAATTTCAAATACGGTAACTATTGATACATGTAATATAACAATAAAAAGAAGCTTTTTGGAATACTCAATAACTTTTAACAGTGTAAAGAGCTCTAGAGACCAAACTGAGAACCTTTGAACTAGATACACATTTAGTAACAGGCTATATTTTTAAAACAAAATAATAAAAGAATAAAAGCCACAATATGGAATAAAATTTTCAATATAAAAAAATAGCATTGCTTACTTACTAAATTAAGTAATTCTTTAATATAATAAAGTATATAATTACATAATATATTATTAATTAAACTATCAATCAATAAATTATTGCTAGTGAAATAGCACATTTTGTAAGACGTACATACCTTACACTTATATTAGACTGGATGCCCATTAAAGTAAAGGAAATGGGAGAAGGTTAAGAAAAAGAAACTAGGAGCAATGAACAGCTATAAATCTTTCAGGGGAGTTGCAAATAGATCTGCACGTGGATCATCAGCCTCGTGAAGAAAACGGAGAATAAATAAATATACAGCTTCCAATTTCCTATTTAAAAGTGGTTAACCCTTGATAAATTCAGTACTTTTCAAGGGACCAGTGGGTGATGTTATAACTGGAATCCATGGAAGTTAGAGTCTTTGGATTCAACTCACCTTCTAAACTCTCTAAATTTCCCCAGTAGTCTGTGGTAACTTACACACTAAGGACCTGCAGCTTCTTATTCCATCCTTGATATGCTCGAACCCATTTCTGTATACCTTTAGTAAGGAACTTAGATGCTTTAACCTTTCTTAGTTTATTAAAATGATTGAAAAAATTTAATTGAGTAAACCTGGAGATCTAATTGTCCTTATTAAACAGTTCATGAATAGGGAAGCATCTCTCCTGGGAAATGGAGAAATACTCCATCGGGTTGCAAAACATGGAAGGTTTTTACATTAAGGAGGGAAGGACAGGAAAAGGAAGTCATCAAGCAGAGAACAATGAAAGTTCATTGGAGGAAAGTAGATGGTCCACTGATGACAGGCTTCTCATTGGCTGAGCTGCAGCATTTTCCATTGGCTAGGCTTGTTACTGGGCAAGGAAGTCCTGTTTGGGAGTGCAAGTTACCCTCTTGTCCTGTTGGGGTCAGTAACTGACAATTTCCTGCTCGGGTAATTGATAAAGAATAGTAGGGCTTTCCTTCTACACGCCTTTCCAACTTAGAGTTTAGTTGAGGTTTTTAAAATACAATTCAGTGACTAAATAAGCTGGTGTTACTCAGAAACTCCTTGACAATCCTGAGTGGCAATATAAATGGAAAAATAAAATTCAGTTCCAAAAATTCAAAAAGATCTCCAGAAAAAAAATACCACCGCCACAAAAAATCTTTTGTATGATTCATATAGGGACTCATGAATTTCTGTAGCCAGTGCTGATAAATGTATATATGGCGTCAACAAGATAAATCAATTAAATATGAAGTTTTAACAAAGGTGGATTTTTGAGAGGCCCCAGTAGTTTTCTTCCCATCTGAATTCTACTTCTCATGAGTGTAAGGACTAAAACAGCAGAACCAGCAGACGGAACACCAAATGATCTCCCTATTGCTGATGAGTTCAGAAGGAAGACTGTTCAGCCTAAGACCAATGGGGCTGCCAATTCACTCTCCAAGACAGACCCTGGGACCGTTCCCCGGAGGGAACATTCCAGTTACTAGGAGGACATACTTGCCCATATTACTTCTTGCCATTATTAGAGAAGAAAGCCCCCAAGTTGGTGTTTTTGACAGATTAGTTCCATCTAAGGGAGAAACTTGGAACGATAGCTTCCAATGGACTTCTCTGCCTGCATCCCACTCTAAGTGGAGGGCGAAGGCATGGGACAGAAGGGGCAAAGTATTTATGAGTGATCACTCCCCAGGGAGCCTAGAATAATGCAAGGACTCTAGGCTACAGGAACTGTGATACTTAATGGTGACAATGGCAAGCAATCATTGAGTGATTATTATGCCAGGAACTATTTTAAGTCTATTCACATATTTTCAATTTCATCCTCACTCCAAACTTATCTTTTATTTTTCTTTTTTACATACAAGTGAACCGAACCACAGAGAGGTTCAGTTATATTCTGAAGGTCTCAGAGCTGTTAGATAGGGAGTTTGGGCACTGAACCTTAAGTGCAAATTGCCCAGACATCTCTGAACTAGTAGAATTAAAAAAAAAAAAAAAAATTTGGCTTACAGCTAGGGAATGATCATGGTCTTGAAATTTATCAATAATGTATTTTTCTTTCATTTTGCAATTGCTATGATAGCTGAAACATGGTCCAGAGGATGTCAAGAGTACGTATTTAAATTTTATTATGGAGAACATAGCATCAATCATGCTTCAGTAGCCATACCACAATAATCATGTTGTTTTCATGACAAAAAATTGTGTTTTCTTCATTTTGTTGCAGATTGTGTTTTAGCAAAATAGACTACCCATCCTTTTATGTGGAGAAATAGTTTTTAGTGAGACAACTCCTCGCTGTCTTATTCCCCCTGCTTCTAACTGGCAGCTCAGAAGATAACAAAAGAGCCTGAGAAGCAATCCTCAGCCAGATGCACATTCTTCCCCTTTGGAGATGATGAAGCTGAGCAGAGAAAGCACAGTGAATCACAGTACTTCTTACCCACACGGTCATCACCATGGCAACCATAGTTGCCAGGTGGAGAATTCTTTCATACATCATAATTGCTATGTCCACTTTCAGCAGATTAGAAAGGAAAATGTCCATAATTATGGCCCAAATTAAAATATTCTAAAGTAATAAACATAGAGTATCGACATCATAACCAATAATAACCAATAATAAACCATAATTATGTGATGTTTATTGCCATAAAAACTGTGTATTTAGACATAAGAATACTCAATATTATAAGTAATACTTCTCAGTAAATATATTTAATATCTTGATATGTTTCCTCAGTTAGTGATGTGTTGCACACGTTAAAAATTGTGCTTTTAAGATTGTAATAGCCTTTAAATAAGAAGAGAAGCCACAGCAATTTTAATATTTTGGACAAGTAGAATACTTATATATAGTTTCCATAAAGCAATACCATATGGAAATGATATTACTGAGTCTACAGGAAAAGATATTGGATAGAAATATATCCACTGGCTGATGTGTCTAAAATTTGCTGAGAACATCTAATAAACTCAGAATAAGTACCAAAGAAGTAAAAAATAATCCACTTCCCCTATCGGTAATATTAAAGAGAACTAGAATTTATATTGTCTTCCTATTGAAGGTCAGAGCTATTTTAAATGACGTTTTTTCAAACTGTATTGCCTTCTCCCATCTACCAGCACATCTGCAGAAGTTCATGAAAGTATGTAAAGATAAGCAAATTTCAACTTCATAGTGTTTTGGATGCCAGATATTTTGATAAAATTGTAGAAGTAGCTCTGACAGTGAGATCCGCATTTCCATTGCTTCTCAGGCTGTTATAAATCAAGTAGTAAGACTTGAGTGTAATAAGAAGTCTATGCCAGCTTCCCACTGCCGTTGTCTCAAGTCTCCTTCTGAGAGGACTCTCACTATCCTCTTTTAACACTAAAAGGTCAAATTTTCTCCCTTTTTATTTGAAATAGGATATGTATTAAAAATAATCCCTCTAGGGAGTTCCCTTCGTGGCTCAGTGGTTAACGAATCTGACTAAGAACCGTGAGGTTGTAGGTTCGATCCCTGGCCTTGCTCAGTGGGTTAAGGATCCAGCGTTGCCGTGAGCTGTGGTGTACGCTGCAGACGCGGCTCGGATCCCGTGTTGCTGTGGCTGTGGCGAAGGCCGGCGGCTACAGCTTCTGTTAGACCCCTAGCCTGAGAAGCTCCATATGCCGCAGGTGCGGCTCTAGATAAAGGCAAAAAAAGACAAAAAAAAAATAATCCCTCTAAAACGAGAAAACGTTCAAGAGCAGAGAAAAAGTCTGGGACGACCCTGCTAACGTTAATCCAGCACTGAGAAATATGGGATTCAAAGGAATCATTAGACACTGAAGCAAACCACCTAGTTAAGGAGCTATTTTTAAGGAAAGGGGATAGATTGACTAGGGAAAATCATGCAGTGGAAAGAAAATATATGAAAAAAAATTGAGCAGATATTTCACAAAGGATGAAATCTAGTGCTAATTCCAGGAAAGATGGAGTAAGTGCACTCCACTCCATCCCTCCCACCGAATTCAACAGTAAATCCTGGACAGAGTGAACGGAGCAGCTATCTGAAAACTCTGAAAGTAAGTAGACATAGATTGAGTGAGGAAGGACAACAAGGTTCAAAGTTCCACCAGACCTGGAATATGTTTATTGTGCTCCTTTCTTCCAGTATCACTTGGCTGAACTCAAAGACAAACTGGAACCCATAGTGTGCATTAGTCTAAAAGGCAGGCAAAGGGAAATCTGAAGGTCAGGGAGAGTGGCGAAGCCCCATTGGGTTCCTCTGTTTTCTCTTCATCCATAGCTCCATGCAATTCCACAGCAGAGGGCCAGAAGCAGGGACGTCCCTGAAACTCGGAAACATGGAATTCTTTTCTATGGTTGGAGAAAGTGGGACCTTAAAAGTGGGGGGCAAATCCCTGTGCTCATTTCTCTCCCTGTGTCCTCCCATGGCTTGGCACAGGGTGCAGGCAGTCCCAGTGACTGTGCGAAAGAGTAAGGAAATGAAAGGCCCATTTTTCTGGCCAGAAAACAGAAGATTGAGGCAACAGGGAGATCAAGAGAGCATTCTCATAGCAGTGTGAATGCCAGTACCACCTCCGAGTTTGAGAATGAACTGTAAAGTAGAACACTGCTTCCATTCAGACTGCCAATCTGGTGGTGCAAAAATGGCACTTCTCCAAAAAATACGGCAATTGTTCAAAACCTGAAAACCTTAAAACCGTTGTTATAACAAAACCGCCCTTTCACTTGACACTTGTGATGGAAGACACCTTATCTAGATAGAACATAATGTGAAGAAAAGAATGTATATAAATGTATAACTGGGTTACCTTGCTGTACAACAGAAATTGACAGAATACTGTAAAACAACTATAATAAAAATATTAAGGGAGTTAGCATTGTGGCTGAGCGGTTTCAAATCTGATTAGTATCCATGAGTATACTAGTCATGGGTCTGATCCTGGCCTCACTCAGTGGGTTAAGGATCTGGCGTTCCTGTGACTGTGGTGTAGGCCTGCAACTACAGCTCTGATTTGAACCCTAGTCTGGGAACTTCCATGTGCTGGAGGAGTGCCCCCCCCAAAAAAAAGACAAAAATTTTAAATAAATAAAAAAACAAGCCAAGACATGGAAACAACCTAAATATCCATCGATAGATGAATGGATTAAGAAGATGTGTTATATATACACAATGGAATACTACTCAGCCATAAAAAAGCACAAAATAATGCCATTTCCAACACGGATGGAACTAGAGACTCTCATGCTAAGTGAACTAAGTCAGAAAGAGAAAGACAAATACCATATGATATCATATATCTGGAATCTAATACATGGCACAAATGAAACTTTCCACAGAAAAGAAATTCTTGGACTTGGAGAACAGACCTGTTGATGCCAAGAGGGAGGGAGACAGAGTGGGATGGATTAGGAATTTGGGGTTAATAGATGCAAACTATTGCCTTTGGAATAGATAGGCAATGAGATCCTGCTGTGAACTATAGCACTGGGAACTATACCTAGTCACTTATGATGGAGCATAATAATGTGAGAAAAAAAGAATGTATGTATGTATGTGTAACTGGGTCACTTTGATGTACAGTAGAAAATTGACAGAAGACTGTAAACCAGCTATAGTGGAAATAATAAAAATCATTTTAAAATAAAAAAGAGGAGTTCTGGTCGTGGCTCAGTGGTTGACGAATCCAACTAAGAACCATGAGGTTGCGGGTTGGATCCCTGGCTTCACTCAGTGGGTTAAGGATCCGGCGTTGCCGTGAGCTGTGGGGTAGGTTGCAGACGCGGCTCTGATCCCGCGTTATCGTGGCTGTGGCTAAAGCCAGAGGCTACAGCTCCTGTTAGACCTTTAGCCTGGGAACCTCCACATGCCATGGGTGCGGCCCTAGATAAAGCATAAAGACAAAAAAAAGGATAAAAGAAAAATAAATAAAACACTGGGAGTTTGTTTCACAGGAATTTAGCACTCTGGAAAGCTCTTTACTAACTTCTATTACTAAGGATGACCATCTCCCCAAGCCTTCATGTGGTTTGTGCTGTGCCACCATACCTTGTGAGGACACAGAGATGAGAAAATGAAGATTAAGAGGGCCCATCTCCTGGTAGCCCTTGAGTCACAGCTTTATGTTTAAGAATTCAGTTAGGGGAAATCCGTAAAATTTCAGCATTGTTGTTTCCTAGGCACAATCTTACGTGTTTATCAGGCAAAATAGGCCTTTTAAATCACTGCTGAAAAGAGTGTTAGCAACTTGAACTTTCAAGAAAGAAATGAGTTAATTAAAAGAAAAAGTGAAGTCATACAAAGATGAACTGTGTTTAAAGGGAAAAGGAGAGTATTGTCTTAGTAAACTCAATTTCAGAGATTTAAAATGTAACTAGTGATCCCTTAAAAAAGTCAAGTTGAAGAGTTCTCTTGTGGTGCAGTGGATTAAGGATCTAGTATTTTTCACTGCAGTGGCTTGGGTTGCTGCTATGGCACGGGTTTGATCCCTGGCCCAGGAATTTCTGCATGCCACGGGCACACACTAACACGCTTCTCCCCCACTCCCCGTAAAAAAAATCAAGTTGAAAGAAGTGGCTATGATCTTATTTTTTTAAATAGATTCCTGCCTTTTTACAGGCCCATACTAATCTGAAAGATTTAAATATGAAACTAAAACTATAAAAAGATTAAATAATTTTTTTTAAATCTTAAGGTAACGTAGCTATTCAAGCATGAAGTCATGTATAAACTTGATGAAATATAATTCACATCCACATCCGAATGATAAAAGCAGGATTTGGAGTATACAAACTAAGTATTAATAATCTTAGAATTCAAAAAAAAATCTATGAATGATGAAGAAAAAATCTTCAAAAGCCATCAACTAAATGAAGAAATAGGCAAAGACTACAAACAAAAATATCAGGGAGGGAAAAACCTGTGACTAACGAACATACTGGAAATAATGGAAAATTGCTCAGTGCCACTGGTAACCACAGAAATGGGGATGCAGATATCCCTTTGAGGCAGTGATTTCATTTTCACTTCCTTCATGATCCCATTTTATAAAAGTACGTGTGTGACTGTATGTGCATAGGGAAAATCCATAAGGATATACATCAACCTCAAAATAACAGGAGATTTGAGAGAGAGAGATTTTAAGGAGTTGAAGGAACTGGCTCATGCTATAATAGAGGGATTTGGTGAGTCCAAAATCTGATGAGGCAGGCTGGCAGGCTGGAAAGGCAGGGAAGAGTTACAGTTTGAATAGAAATGCAACATGCTGACAGAATTGCTTCTTGCTCAGGGGAGGTCAGTCTGCATTGTTATGACCTTCAACTGATTGGACGAGGCTCACCCACATTACAAAGGTCAATCTGCTTTACTCCTAAATCCATATATTTAAATGTGAATTTCATCTTAAACATCCACAGAAACATCCACAATAATGTCGGGCCCAACACAAATATCTGGGTACAATTTGACACCTAAAATGAACTGTCACACAGGGGAGCTAAGATTGGGTGGGAGGGGAACTTTAACTTTCCAATGTATACACCCTCACTGTATTTTCTAATTAAAGCAGCATCAACGAAGGTAACCTGCAACTGAAACCACCCATCCTCATGATGGGCTCCAGAGTAGTCTGTTTATCACACCTCACCACAGGCACTTCACAATCTCCTTGTCCCAAACCGAACACTGTCATTTCCCAGACTTTAAGGTCCTGCTTCTTCCTACTGCCTCATGTCCCCACTAATCATTACTAACCCTGTGAATACACCCCTCTAAAAACTTCTGGAATCTTCTCCTTTCCTTATCTACTGTGCTAGTCCAGACTCTCACTGGGATCCCTGAGTCCTGTCCTGCCCAGCCCAAAACCTCTCCTCTTGGCCCAAGGAGTAGCTCATCGAAAATTCAACTCTTACCCTTGTTTAAACCCATCAAGATTGAAAGCCCAACCATGTCAAGTATGGCTTTACCTATAGTAGCCGCTGAAAGCTCATCTGCTATACAGCCTCATTGCCTCTCACTGATGGGTGTACAAATAGACAATTGTGGTCCCAAGAATGATCACAGTGTCTCGCCTCTCCAGGCGGTGCATCACGTCATTCCTTCTTTCTAGAATACCTTCTCTGAACCCCATGTTACATCCTGCTCCACTTCAGCTAACCTTTAGGAGAATTTAGGTATCAGTCTTCAGGGGAGCAGCCTCCCATGCCGTCTCCACGTCTTTCTCCCGTACTTCATGAAGCTTGTGCTTGGCTGAAAAATCCCATCAACCTGGTTGAGGAGACTCTTCATCCTTCTCTTCACTGTGTCTCCAACAGGCCAGAAAGGGCATTAAGCACAGGACTTATGAACACAGGACATAGCACAGGTGTTACTAACCAGGGTTCTCGGACTCTTGAACCGATAGAAATTGGTAAGAGGCGGAGTTCCCTTCGTGGCTCAGTGGTTAGCGAATCCGACTAGGAACCATGAGGTTGCGGGTTCGATCCCTGGCCCTGCTCAGTGGGTTAAGGATCCGGCGTTGCCGTGAGCTGTGGTGTAGGTCGCAGACACGGCTCGGATCCCGCGTTGCTGTGGCTGTGGCGAAAGCTGGCAGCTACAGCTCCTGTTAGACCCCTAGCCTGGGAACCTCCATATGCCGCGGGCGTGGCTCCAGATAAAAGGCAAAAAGACGAAAAAAAAGAAAGAAAGAAATCAGTAAGAGGCCAGATGAGAATTCAAGCAAAGCTTTACTGGGACTTGTGCTGCAAAACAAGGGAGCAAAAACAAGTAAGAGGTCCCCTTGCTGGTCCCTTAAATAGGGTGAGGGGTAAGGGCAGGCCATACAGGGGACTTGGGTGGTCTGCCTACCCCCTTGGCGGTGCTGTGTGCATGGATCATGCACAGATCCCTGCTTTTGTTCTGAACACCTCAGAAATGGCAGTTGGGCTTTTGATCTTTTTGCATCTTATTGTCCATAATTTGCCCCAATTGCACATGTACACAGGCCTTTATAGTCGCTTACAGTTTCTCTGTGTTCTATTGCTCAAGGAGACTTTTGTCCGGATGCAAGCACTGCAGCAAAGGCTCCCAGGTCCCAGGCTGAGTGCCAGGGACTGGCACATTCCGGGTAATCAATAAAAACTGACTTAACAAACCATTTCATTTCCCCTTCCTGTAGCATTTTTTAAAAATGAGTATATTTGTGGGAGCTCCCGTCATGGCACAGTGGAAATGAATCCGACTAGGAACCATGAGGTTATGGGTTCGATCCCTGGCCTCTCTCAGTGAGTTAAGGAGCCGGTGTTGCTGTGAGCTGTGGTGGAGTTCGAAGACATGGCTTGGATCTGGCGTTGCTGTGGCTGTGGCGTAGGCCGATGGCTACAGCTCAAATTTGACCCCTAGCCTGGGAACACCATATGCTACAAGTGCAGCCCGAAAAAGCAAAAAATTAAATAAATAAATAAACAAAATAAAATGAGTATATTTATGATGTGATAGAGGTATAAGCTACCACCATGGTGAATCACATTGCAATACATAAATGTATCAAATCAGCATGCTGTGCAGCTTAAACTTACAAAACGTTGTATCAGCTGTACTTCAACTTAAAAAAGAGTACTTTTGGAGTTCCCGTCGTGGCTCAGTGGTTAAAGAATCCAATTAGGAACCATGAGGTTGTGGGTTCGGTCCCTGGCCTCGCTCAGTGGGTTAAGGATCCGGCGTTGCCGTGAGCTGTGGTGTAGGTTGGAGACGCAGCTCGGATCCCGCGTTGCTGTGGCTGTGGCGAAGGCTGGCGGCTACAGCTCCTGTTAGACCCCCAGCCTGGGAACCTCCATATGCTGGCAGGTGCAGCCCAAATAAGGCAAAAAGACAGAAAAAAAAAAGGAGTATTTTTTATCGTGAAAATATTTAACATTACTAATCTAAAACTCAGTTTGAGAAACTTCTTTTCAGTCTTATTGACTAAGCGAAGAAGATGGGAAAGCACAATGAATCAGAAAAAAAGATTTTGAGATTTTTTTTCTGTCTTTTTAGGACCGCACCTGGGGCATCTGAAAATTCCCAGCCAGGCTAGGGGTCTAATCAGAGCTACGGCTGGGCGACTACACCACAGCCACAGCATCTGTAGCCTACACCACAGCTCATGGAAACGCTGGATCCTTAACCTACTGAGCAAGGCCAGGGATCAGACCCGCAACCTCAAAGATACCAGTCGGGTTCCTTACCACTGAGCCACGATGGGAAATCCCAGAAAAATGATTTTGTAAAAGAGAAACATATTGTTAATTTGTTAAGCTTTCTGTAGTTCTCTGTATTTCTGTCCTATAGTTCTTTTACTGTGTCATAATGAAAATGACTTAGGTATAGCAGCATGAATTATTCTGAAGACAATAGATAAACATTCATGTTTTCAAGGACATTTTATCAGTGGTACAGGAAAGAAATGTACGACTGTTAAATCTAACTAAAGCAAATTGTAACTAAAATTAACCAGTCTCTCTGTCTTTTAACAAATACGAACAGCAGATCGAAAGGGTACTTCTGGGAAACATCCCTGCAACCATGGGCCATTGTTTGGTAAAGCTGACGTGTGGGATAAAGACTGTTCTCCTTGGCCTAGTGGTGTGCTTACATTCTATGAGGAGAGAAAATCCTCAGGACTTCACGAGGCAAATGAGGAAAAAGAACTATTATTTATTGAAAGCACGCAATGCACCAGAGATGATTCTAAATTCAGGAAAGTTAATTGACTTTCTCAAGACTATTAATTAGCAAAGATGAGACCATTTTTTTTTAGCCAATTATGGTAACGAAACCTGTTTTAGACACAGTTCAGTAAAGGCTTCTTTTAGGATCTCTCCAAATCTTCTCCATTCTTGATTAAGCTAAAGATTTTCCCAGAACTTGCAGAACAACTATTTCATACAGAAGGGATCTTTGCCAATGCAGCCTTCCTAAAACTTTACCATAATTATGTCACCTTCTTTTCCGGTTACATCTAGCGTTCTCCTATTTTTACGGGAAAAAGCCCAAGTTCTGTAAAATTACTCTAGTCAAAGTTTTCAGTTTTCACATCAGCACAGATTCTCAACTCCAGCGTGTCTAATCTTTGTATCATCCTGACCGTAATAAAGCCCATTGATTTTATCTCTTTCTCTGACAGGGATTTAGAAGGAAGTTCCAATACAAATCCCTGCACAGCTTCCAAATGTATGGTTTCTGTACAGATGTTATTTTGATTTTCTTTAAAGGTACTACCGTTTACTGAGTGTTTACTTTATGCTTAGCACTAAACTCGATTCCATGGCGCTAACTCGTCTATTCCTCACATTGAACCTTGCAGGAAGGCTAGTGTAATCATTTCATAGATGGAAAAACTGAGGCACAAGAAGATTAATTGACCCTCCAAGGTCATATAGGGGCTAGTGGGTGGGGTCGCTTGGTGCGAACCCCAAGCCCCAACATCCCAACAGTGCCATGAACCTCCTGCTCAAGAAGATGCTTGTGGGAGTTCCCGTCGTGGCGCAGTGGTTAACGAATCCGACTAGGAACCATGAGGTTGTGGGTTCGATCCCTGGCCTTGCTCAGTGGGTTAACGATCCAGCGTTGCCGTGAGCTGTGGTGTAGGTCGCAGACACGGCTCGGATCCCGCGTTGCTGTGGCTGTGGCAAAGGCCGGCGGCTACAGCTCCTGTTAGACCCCTAGCCTGGGAACCTCCATATGCCGCGGGTGCGGCTCTAGATAAGGCAAAAAGACGAAAAAAAAAAAAGAAGAAGATGCTTGTGGAAGTTTAGACTAGTCCATGATTTTTTATAACCACTTCTTGACATATGTTTTTATTATTTGTGTTTTTTATTAAAGCATAGTTGATTTACAATGTCGCAAGGTGTTATTTTGATTTAACTCTTCAATAGAGCAAATAAATCATAACCTGGAAAAATAATCGCTAGAAATTATCTAGAGGTTAAAGGTATCTTTTAAAGGTTATATATTTTCTGTCGATGATATTAACTGTCCTTTTGCTTTTTTTGCAAGACTACAACTTTTAAATACTTATGTATAATAAATACGTGTATCTATATATGTGTGTGTATATATGTATATATAAAACTACAGCCATCTGGCTATAAAACTAGATGGAACAGGGAAAAAAAACTCTAAAAATTGTCACATTAATTCACTTTTCCTGAGCAGAATGCAGTCTCTAGATAAATTCTAGACAGCTATTTGGCTCTAGCAAAGGATTGTCATACATTGTAGAGAATTTTTAAGTAATTCAAAGTTATTTTTATTTAACATGAATAATATCACCATAAGTATAATTTTTTATTAGAGAGTTTTCTTACGAGATTTCAGTTTTATTTCATTTCACCCTGGTAATGATTGCGGTGTTTTAACCCAGGCATGATAAAGAACTGGCAACATGACAGCATAACTTACTTTCTTCCTTCCACACACTCAATGTATCTCACTTTAAGATTTTAGTTGTTTGTGGAAGGTAGTTAAACTAATTTCTTCCTGGCTAATTTAGAATTCAGGAACAGGAGTTCCCATCGTGGCACAGCAGAAACGAATCCGACCAGGAACCGTGAGGACAGAGGTTCGATCCCTGGCCTTGCTCAGTGGGTTAAGGATCTGGCGTTGCCGTGAGCTGTGGTGTAGGTTGCAGACGCGGCTCGGATCCTGCGTTGCTGTGGCTGTGGCGAAGGTCGGCAGCTGCAGCTCCTGTTAGACCCCTAGCCTGGGAACCTCCACATTCCGCGGCTGTGGCTCTAGATAAAAGACAAAAAAAAAAAAGATTACTGGGCATAGGTTTTGAGAATGGAGCATCTTCATATCCATTCTGATGTGATGAGGTGCTGGAGTAGAATGATTCTTGCCCTTCTGTCCTTGATGGATAATTATACTTTAATTAGAACATAATTTTTTTGTATTCCCTGAAGGAACATATACTCTGTAGGAACCAAATTGAATAGCAAATAATAAAGTTGTAATTAAATGGATAGTTGGTAGTTCCCACTGTGAGCACTGGACGCAGTGCTTAGGTTTTTGATGCTGCTTTGCTCTGTAGCCCTCCTGGGGTCCAGATGTTGTTATTTCGTATACAAGCCAGATACCGTCATAAAGAGCAATTCGTTTAAGCATTTTAGAACTTTCTCAAATTATGCAGCCTTTTGTTTGGAATTGGATTTTTGATGTAGGCAGCAATTAGAGGTTGCCAAGGGACGGGTTCATCTGGCAGAGGGCAAACCTGATGGCAGAAGTCAGTCATAGATACCTTTTTTTTCCATTTTTGGCCACCCCGAGGCATATGGAGTTCCCGGGCCAGGACATCGGATCTGAGCCTCAGTCATGACCTAAGCCACAGCCGTGGCAATGCTGGATCCTCGACCCACTGTGTCGGGCCGGGGATCAAACCTCCAGCCCAGCGCTCCCAAGACACTGCCGATCTCTTTGCACCACAGCAGGAGCGCCAAGATACTTGGATGCAAAACCCCAGGACAAAATGAAAAGTCACCTCATTTTTAAATCCAGTGGGAGGAGGGCCTTGCCAGCCACCCTTGTAAGGAGACCACTGAATGGAACTATGGAATGGAACTATTTAACCAAGAACTGTGGAACTATTTAACCAAGGCTAAAACTCCTCAGAATCCAGAGGTAAACCACAGACCCATCTTTTGAAAGCCAACTGTATACTTCACAACTATGACAGTGAAACACAAAGAGATAGCCTGGGATTTATAATATTTTCCACCTTTAAAAATATTGTTGTACCTAAATATATTTTCCTTTTTAGGCAGAAATAAACCTCTGTTGTTTGGAGAAAACACACATGAAATAAAGATCAATCTATGTATTTTCAAATATGTGATCAGTTATTGATGAGCTGGTATTCATTATCTGTAGTTACATAAAAAATTACTCTAAGACTCAGGAGTTCCCATTGTGGCTCAGTGGTTAATGAATCCAACTAGGAACCATGAAGTTGCGGGTTCAGTCCCTGGCCTCGCTCAGTGGGTTAAGGATCCAGCGTTGCCATGAGCTGTGGTGTAGGTTGCAGACGCGGCTCGGATCCCGCGTGGCTGTGGCTGTGGCGTAGGCTGGCGGCTATAGCTCCAATTAGACCCTAACCTGGGAACCTCCACATGCCACGAGTGCAGCCCTAGAAAAGGCAAAAAGACAAAAAAAAAAAAAATTACTCTAAGACTTAATGGAGTGAAACTACAGTTATTATTTCTCCATTTCTGAAGGTCAGAAATCCAACCACGACCCAGCTCTGGGTCAGGGTTCCTTATAAAGCTGTAATCAAAGTGTTGGTTGGGGCTATTATTATCTTTTTTTTTTTTTTTTAGGGCTTCACCTATGACATATGGAAGTTCCCAGGCTAGGGGTCGAATCAGAGCTCTAGCTGTCGGCCTACATCACAGCCACAGTACCACAGAATCTTTAACCCACCAAGCGGGACCAGAGATCGAAGCTGTGTCCACATGAATATTAGTCGGTTCGTTATGGCTGAGCCACGGGCAGAAACTCTCAGGGCTATTACTATCTTAAGATTCAACTGGGAAAGTTGTGTTCCTAAACCCAGCTGTGTGGCTGTTGGCAGAATTCAGTTCCGCGCAGGCTGTTGGCTAGAAGCATCTCTCAGTTACTTGCCGTGTAGGTATCTCCTTAAGACAGAGTCCGTGTTCATTAGTATGAGTGAGTGAAAAAGCCACAGAAAGTGAGCAATATGAAGATTACAGTGACCATAACCTACTCTAAGAAGTGACATCCTGGAGTTCCCGTTGTGGCGCAGCAGTTAACGAATCCAACTAGGAACCATGAGGTTGCGGGTTCGATCCCTGCCCTTGCTCAGTGGGTTAAGGATCCAGTGTTGCCGTGAGCTGTGGTGTAGGTTGCAGACGCGGCTCGGATCCTGCGTTGCTGTGGCTGCGGCGCAGGCCAGTGGCCACAGCTCCGATTAGACCCCTAGCCTGGGAACCTCCACATGCCGCGGGTGCGGCCATAAACCCGTGGCCATAAAATGACAAAAGGCAAAAAAAAAAAAAAAAAAAAAAGAAGTGACATCCTATAACTTTTGCCTTATTGATTGATTAGAAGCAAACCACTGGTTCCAGCCCCTAGACAGAGAGGGATTACCCAGAGGGTCATAAGAGTCATTCTAGAAGCTGCCAACTATAACTTAGGATATAGGAAAACAGGAATATTATGAATAAATAGAATTCCCAAAGTGAGGAAATGCTTCTTTGAGGTCCCCTTACATCAATTTTCTACTTACAAGTCATCATTATTCTCAGATTCAATCAAACACAACAAAGTTAACTTTTCCTATTTTTTCTATTCCTAATGGATGATAACCTAAAAGTGTTGTTGAGAAGTCACTCAGTGACAAAGAGCCGTCACAAAACACATAAGAAACATCGCAGCATTACGACACAAAATGATTGACCAAAATAATTTTTCAGATATACAACTATATCATAAAATAAAACATAAAAAAGATCTCTACTAAATCAAAGAAAGGCAAATTAAGGTAATAATGCACTACTGCTCTTCTCTTATCACATTGGAAAAAATTAAGATTGAAAATATATGTGCATTTTTTTTTCTTTTTAGGACCCCAGCTGCGGCATATGGAAGTTCCCAGGCCAGGGGTCAAATCGCAGCTTCAGCTGCCAGCCTACACCACAGCCACAGCAACGCGGGATCTGAGCTGCATCTACGACCTATGTTGCAGCTTGCAGCAATACCAGAACCTTAACCCACTGAGCGAGGCCAGGGATCGAACCCTCCTCCTCAGGGATACCAGCTGGGTTCGTAACACTCTAAGCCAAAATGGGAACTCCACATTTTTTTGAAATTTAAAAGAATTCACACCAAACTGTAAAGGACTGAGGTGTGCAGGGCTAGGGAAAGTAGAAGTAATGTTATCTGTACAATTGTCATTTGTAATGGTGGGCATGTATTACCTTTATCAACTTAATAAATTTATAAAAAGGTAATCAATAAGAGTAAATTCTACCAATGCAACCTATATGCTTTTTCATGTGTAGCTGCAAGCCCTATTGAGTGAGCATTATGTGTCAGGGTACCAGGTTCAATGTTAGATTACGAACTAAATGGAGACAGGCCTTCTGTCCCCAGGGTATCCATACTTGTTACTCCAGTCTAATATAAATGTCTCTGTCTTTTTGTTTTTTGTGTATTTTTGGTGGTTGTACTGTTTTTGCTTTTTAGGGCCGCACCCATAGCATATGGAAGTTCCAAGGTTAGGGGGTTGAGTGGGAGCTAGAGCCACAGCCACAGCCACAGCCACACCAGATCCGAGGCACATCTACAACCTACACCATAGCTCACATTAACGCCAGATCCTTAACCCGCTGAGTGAGGCCAGGGATCAAACCCTCATTCTCATGGGTGCTAGTGGGATTCGTTTCCCCTGTGCCATGATGGGAACTCCCTGGCTCTGGTCTGAACAGGTTATATTTTCAAAGATTTTACCTCATAGACACCAGGAAGGTGAAATGGCTTTGGATGCTGGATACTTAATTCCAGAAGGTCAGAACTACTCACAAGTTTTCATTTGTCATCATCATCACCTTTTCTTAGCAATCACCCATTCCTTTTTACTTCACTGTCTTTCTGGTTGGTAGTCAAGATGGTTTTCTGCACTTTTCACAATCAGTATGATTCAGGAATGTAATTATAGTGAGTTTCTATAGGATGATTGTCATTACATGTAAAAAGGCTTTGATGGCCAAATGCATTTGAACATCACTTTAGTGAAATCACCAGTGGCCCTGCAAGAGGGCCTCGAGGGGTAGGGCGCTGAGAAGCGCTAAGAACCTCTCCAAGAACGTGCACACCATATCTTCAAACCTCTCGTCTACTGACACCCTTTCTCTTAGAAAATTCATCTAATGCTCCATGGAACCAAAGTTGGGAAATGCTACTACAATCAATAGTCCCAGTGATTTATGCAAAAGATTGTCTCACTATATATTTTTCATAGTCACAGAATAATTTTTTTCTTTGCCTAGCCTAAGCGGTGAGTATCTCCTGCGATGGGCTGCTCTCTTCAGGGTTTTGTAAAGGCACAAAAACAGACCCATGAAACAACAAAGCCAGTGCACAGATGAGAGCGTTTAGAGGAAGCCCTTGAGATCGATGATGCTCCTGTTTGATCCAGCACCCAGCCGTCTCCGACAGATGCACGTGTATACATCTCAGCAAGAAGTCAGAGCATCAGTAGTGCCCCATCACTCTCAGATCTCAGATGCCTGCACTGATCCATGATCCAAAGAGTAGCTTGCTAGTAATGAAACAACTTTCCTCTTCTTGTGCTAAGTACTTTTTGGACACTTGCTCATTTTGCTAAAGAATACTGGAACCGCGGAGATAACATAGCTACTTATTCCAGGAAATACTTGCTTGAAAGTCAATGAACGAACTCTTAAAATAGCTTATTATGAAAACTGACATACCATCAAAAATTTCTTCTCCACCTCCGTTTTCCGTGCACATCAACTCCAGTCATAAACTCGGCCCAATCCACCAGTTCCCTCTTTGAAAGACTGCTGTAAAATCAGCCATCTGTATCCTTAAAATCCAGTGAAGCAGTTCCCATCGTGGCTCAGTGGTTAACGAATCCGACTAGGAACCATGAGCTTGCAGGTTCAATCCCTGGCCTTGCTCAGTGGGTTAAGGATCCAGCGTTGCCATGAGCTGTGGTGTAGGTTGCAGACGTGGCTCGGATCCCGCGTTGCTGTGGCTGTGGCGAAGGCCGGCGGCTACAGCTCCTGTTAGCCCCCTAGCCTGGGAACCTCCACATGCCACAGGGGCAGCTCTACAAAAGGCAAAAAGACAAAAAAAAAAAAAAAAAAAAAAAAAAAAAACCAATGAACCTCCTCCCCTGACTTCCCAATCTGAGACACTGTGACTATCCAAGTGGTGTTCTCCCATATCAGCAAATCTTTAAAAAAAAATACCTTTCCTCCAAAGGAATTACCTTTGCTCCAAATTTTTCCAAAACAGGGATTTGGAGAGTAATCTTTTTTTGAAGAATTGACAGCTAACTTTGTGGACCATGAACCTCTGAGAGATCTCTACCCTTAAGGTGACTCGACACATATATGTGAGTACCCACTTTGTTTTAATGGGTTGACAAATGAAAATAGTCTTAAGGAGTTCCCTTTGTGGTTCTGTGGAAACGAATCTGACCAGTATCCGTGAGGATGCGGGTTTGATCCCTAGCCTTGCTCAGTGGGTTAAGGGTACAGAATCACCGTGAGCTGCGGTGTAGGTCTCAGATGTGGCTCAGATCCTGCTTTGCTGTGGCTGTGGTGTAGGCTGGCAGCTGCAACTCCGATTTGACCCCATTTGACTTCCATATGCCATACACCATAGGTGAGGCCCTAAAAAGCAAAAAAAAAAAAAAAAAGTCTTAAAATTGACCATTAACATGACATAAGAGTGGCATCATGTCTATATTCCCTGGGTTTTTCAAGGTACTCCTAAGACAAGGTACTCTTGGCCTCTAATTGAGCAATATTTAAGAAGGGTTGAGCCTTTCTAGTACATTGAGTTCTGGATGGATACTTAAAGACTGAATATGAGCTGCCTACCTCAGCCCAGCTTGCCCTCTGCAGGCCACTTTGCAAGGTCCTCCTGATACCAGCTACAGGATGAGTGACAGGGCAGGAGACTCAGAAAACTCCACCCGACCTCCTCAACATTAACAGAATGCTTTCCTTAGTAGAAGGCTTAATCGGGGCATTTGTTTTTATAGCAGCATCTTCCATAAGGAAAAACAAAAAGCTATTTCTAGTAGTCAGTTAAGGTGTGAGTGTTTGTGAGCGTGCACGGATTTATACAGGGAGTAGATGCCAATAATCTCGGCTCATGAATGCTTCCTGAAGTTCCCGGCGTAGAGAAGTGACAATGTAATGACCATTGAAGTGACACAGTAACAGTGATTAGAGCAGGAACAAGCCTTTCTCTGACCAGAGTGTAATTTGCTTTACTGAAACTGTAAATCAGTTGTTCTTTCTCACATAATTCAGCAGAAATACATGAACTTGTAAATCCTTCTAAGAATAAACGGGAGACAAATTTAAGACCGCCATCGTTTATCGATAGTATTCTACGTGCCAAGGAATTTCAAATATTATTTAAGTTTTCTAACCCAGTGATTCTCAAAAGTTAACGCCCGTGAAGTTCTTGTTAAAAGGCCGATTCTGATTCAGTAGGACTGGGGTAGCAACGGAATTATTTTGTGTATCTTAATTGGGATGGGAATTACATGAATCTATACATGAGTCCAAATTCGTAGAACTGTACGCCAAAAAAAAAAAAAAAATGAGTCCCTTCTACTGTGCGAAACTCTTTTAAAATTAGATTTAAAATTTCAATTCCCGGAGTTCCTGTTGTGGCTCAGCGGAAACGAATCTGACTAGGATCCATGAGCATTTGTTCAATCCCTGGTCTCCATCAGTGGATTAAGGATCCGATGTTTAACTAGGGTATAGGTTGAAGACATGGCTTGGATCCTGAGTTGCTATAGTTGTGCTGTAGTCCAGCAGCTGCAGCTCCAATTCGACCCCTAGTCTGGGAACTTTCATATGCATCACATGTGGCCCTAAAAGCAAAAAAAAAGAAAAATTGAGCTCCCGTTGTGGCTAAGAAGTAACAAACCCCACTAGCATCCATGAGGACGAGGGTTCAATCCCTGGCCTCGCTCAGTAGGTTAAGGATCTGGTATTGCTCTGGCTATGGTGTAGGCTACAGACGCAGCTCAGACCCTGCATTGCTGTGGCTGTGGTGTAGGCCAGCAGCTACAACTCCAATTCGACCCCTAGCCTGGGAACCTCCATATGCCTTGGGTACAGCCCTAAAAAGACAAAAAAGACCAAAAAAAAGTGATATTTTTGGAGTACCTGGAGAAATTTGAACATGAACTCTTTAGTAGATAAAAGTATTGCATCACAAAAATAAACTCTAAATGGCTTAAAGACTTAAATATAAGACAAGATACCATTAAACTCCTGGAAGAAAACATTGGCAAAACATTCTCTGACATCAACCTTGCAAACGTTTTCTCAGGTCAGTCTCCCAAAGCAACAGAAATAAAAGCAAAGTTCAACCAGTGGGACCTAATCAAGCTGACAAGCTTTTGCACAGCAAAGGAAACCAAAAAGAAAACTAAAAGACAACTTACAGAATCGGAGAAAATAGTGTCAAATGATGCAACTGACAAGGCTTAATCTCTAAAATATATAAACAACTTATGTAGCTCAACAGCAAAGAAAACAACAACCCCATTGAAAAATGGGCAAAGGACCTAAATAGACAGTTCTCCAAAGAAGAGATGCAGATGGCCAACAAGCACATGAAAAAATGCTCAACATCTCTGATGATTAGAGAAATGCAAATCAAAACCACTAGGAGATACCACCTCACACCAGTCAGAATGGCCATCATTAACAAGTCCACAAACAACGATTGCTGGAGGGGATGTGGAGAAAAGGGAACTCTCGTGCACTGTTGGTGGGAATGTAAGCTGGTACAACCACTATGGAAAACAGCATGGAGGTACCTTAGAAAACTATACATAGAACTACCATATGACCCAGCAATCCCACTCTTGGGCATATACCCGGACAAAGCTTTCCTTGAAAAAGACACCTGGACACACATGTTCATTGCAGCACTATTCACAATTGCCAAGACATGAAAACAACCCAAATGTCTATCGACAGATGATTGGATTAGGAAGATGTGGTACATATACACAATGGAATACTACTCAGCCATAAAAAAAGAATAAAATAATGCCATTTGCAGCAACACGGATGGAATTAGAGACCCTCATACTGAGTGAAGTAAGTCAGAAGGAGAAACACAGATACCATATGATATCACTAATAACTGGAATCTAATATACTGCACAAATGAACCTTTATGCAGCAAAGAAAATCAAGGACTTGGAGAACAGACTTGCAGTTGTCAAAAGGGTGGGGGAGGGGGTGGGATGGTAGGGGGGTCTGGGGTTAATAGTTGTAGATTGTTGCCTCTGGGCTGGAAAAGCAAGGAGATCCTACTGTATAGCACTGGGAATTATGTCTAACCACTTGTGATGTGTAACCCTGTCACCACGCTGTACAGCTGGGTATAATGTAAAAAAAATAAATAAAAATTAAAAAAAAAAATATTGCATCAATGTTAACATAGCTGACCGTAACAATGCTATTATCTACATAGAAGAACGTCCTTGTCAATTTATACTGAAATATTCAGGGGAAGCATGACGTGATGTCTACAGCTCATGTCCAGATGAGTCTGCAAAACACTTGCACACAAAGGAAGGAATTCAGCATGGCCTAATGATAATCCAGGAGACAGGTAGATGGGTGTGCCTCATACTATTCTTGCAATTAAACAGAAATTTAAAATTTTTTCAAAATAAAAATGAGCGTATTGATATCCTATGACTGCTGTAACACATCGCTGCAAACTTAGTGGCTCAGAACAACACACATTTCATATCCAGAGGTCAGAACCTTGAGATGCGGCTTATGGACAAGTCAAAGCACTGGAGGCTGCAGAGAACCTGGTCCATGGCTTCTACCAACAACACCTTCTTTGCTTGGCTCTTGGCCCTTGCCTCCATCTCCAGCCTGTCTGATAGCTTCGCTGTGTCTCCATCCTGCTTGTGGCCCTCCCAACTCTCTCTTATGAGGACCGTGTGATTTCACTGGGCTCACCTGGATAATCCAGGATTATCTCCTGGCGCGAGTTCATTAACTTAATAACATCAGTCAAGTCCCTTTTTTTTTGTCTTTTTTTTTTTGGCCTTTATCTAGAGCCGCACGCGCGGCATATGGAGGTTCCCAGGCTAGGGGTCTAACAGGAGCTGTAGCCGCCGGCCTTCGCCACAGCCACAGCAACGTGGGATCCAAGCCGCGTCTGTGACCTACACCACAGCTCATGGCAACGCCGGATCCTTAACCCACTGAGCAAGTCCAGGGATCGAACCCGCAACCTCATGGTTCCTAGTTGGATTCGTTAACCACTGAGCCATGACGGGAACTCTGAGATAGCCTTTCTTCACTCAATGTGGTTTCCTTGAGATCCACCCAAGCTGTTGAGTACATCAATAGTCTGTCTGACTTGACTGATGAGGAGTAAGTATGCCTTGGCATAGACGGACCAGAGTTCATTCAGCCACTGACCCGCTGAAGGACATCTGGGCAATTTCCTGTTTTGAGCTAAGAAAGCTGCTACGAACTTTCACTTACAGGAATTCTCTTCATGGCTCAGCCGTTAGCAAATCCGACTAGCATCCGTGAGGTTGCAGGTTCGATCCCTGGCCTTGCTCAGTGGGTTAAAGACCTGGCGTTACTGTGAGCTGTGGTGTAGGTCACAGACTCAGCTCGGGTCCCGCGTTGCTGTGGCTGTGGCGTAGGCCGGCGGCTACAGCTTCAATTCAACCCCTAGCCTGGGAACCTCCATATGCCACTAGTGTGGCCCTAAAAAGCAAAATCAAAAAGAAAAAAAACTTTCTTGTACAAATTTCTGCATAAAAATAAATTCTCATCTCTCTGGGAGAAATGCCCAGGAATGTAATTGCTGGTTCATTGGGCAAGTTCATTTTATATTCTTTTCTATGTTAAAAAAAAAAAAAAAAACGCTCTTTAAAAAGTGCTGGAACTGGGAGTTCTCATTGTGGCTCAGCAGCAATAAACCCGACTAGTATCCATGAGGATGTGGGTTCAATCCCTGGCCCCACTCAGTGGGTTAAGGATGTGTGGTGTGAGCTGTGGTGCAGGTAGCAGATATGGCTAGGATCTGGTGTTGCTGTGGCTGTGGCGTAAGCCAGCCGCTGTAGCTCCTATTACACCCCTAGCCTGGGAACTTCCATATGATGTGGGTGAGCCCCTAAAAAGACAAAAGAAAAAAACAAAGAAAGAAAAAGGAAAAAACCTGGAACCAACTCTTCACAAAGTAATTTCTGTATAGCCATGTAAACCCAAAGAAATGTGAACAAAGATGTGTCTCGTTCAGCATGAGAGTTGGCACCTGTGCTTGAAGTACAGGAATCATCGCCTGTGCCCACAGTCTCTCCTGAGAGGGGTCTTGCCTCACTTCTAACAAGATATCTTCTGGGAGGGGACATAAGAAAGAATGAAAAGAGATGAAAGACTTTCCCCCTTCTGAAATTAGGAGTGTTGAGAATGCCTTTCAGAAACGAGGTTGAAAGCCCATAGACCTACACAGCTTGGCATGAATAAAATCCCCTTGGATTTCATGTGCCTGGCTCCTCCTGCAGGTGAGCATAGGTCTGTGGAAGGCCTGATACTCAAGTGGATCCTGGCTTCAAAAACAGGATCAGTTTGGGGAGGGAGGGATATGGCTCTTGCAAAATAAGAGAATGGAGGTTTTCTTCCTATTACACCTCAATCAAAAAAGTGTGCAGAAGACCTAAACAGATATCTCTCCAAGGAAGACATACAGATGGCCAGCAGTCACATGAAAAGATGCCCAGCATCGCAAATTACTAGAGAAATGCAAATCAAAACTACGACGAGGCATCAACTCATACCAGTCAGAATGGCCATCATCAAAAAGTCTACAAAATAGAAAATGCCAGAGAGGATGTGGAGGAAAGGGAACCCTCCTACACTCTTGGTGGGAATGTAAATTGATACAGTCGCTGTAGAAAACAGTATGAAGTTTCCTTAGAAAGCTAAAAATACAGTTACCATATGACTCAGCAACCCCACTCCTGGGCATATATCCGGAAAAGATGAAAAATAATTCTAAGAGATTCAGGCACTCCAGCGCTCACTGCAGCACTATTTACAATAGCCAAGACATGGAAGCAATGAAAGGGTCCATTGACAGATGAATGGATAAAGAAAATGTGATATATATATTAGAATATTACTCAGCCATTAAAAAGAGTATGAAAGAATGCCATTCGCAGTAATATGGAAGGACCAGAAATGATCATACTAAGTGAAGTAAGTCAGAGAAAGACAAATATTGTATGCTATCACTTATACGTGGAATCTAAAAAATAATACAGATGAATTTATTTAAACAACAGAAACTGACTCATAGACATAGAAAACAAAACTTATGGTTACCAAAGTGGGAAGGGGGAGCAGGGTAAATGAGGAGCTGGGGTGTAGCAGATGTACACTACCAGATATAAAATAAACAACAGGAATTTAAAATACAAAAGAAAAAGGAAAAATAAATATGCCAGCTCCTCTTGTGGCTCAGCGGGTTAAGGATCTGATTATATCCATGAGGATGCGGATTCGGTCCCAGGCTTCGCTCAGTGGGTTAAGGATCTGGCGTTGCCACAAGTTGCGGTGTAGGTTTCAGATGTGGCTCAGATTGGACCCCTAGCCTGAGGACTTCCATATACTGCAGGTGTAGCCCTAAAAAATAAATAAATAAATAAATAAATAAATAAATAAATAAAATAAACTTACCTCATATCCCCCTTTTTAATGTGTTCCTCATCAGGGCTCGGAGGGGGTCTGTGTTTGCAGGTGCTATTGTCCAGACCCGTGGGGCACTGCTCCGTCTTCCATCCCTGGTTACCTCCCTGGGTGACAGGCAGATCTCCCTGACACAACCTCCCACTGTCCCCTCTGATCACAGGAGCCCAGACTCACAGCTCCTTTTTTCCCGTTGGAATGCTGATATCATCTGTGCTTAACCTTTGGGTTTCTTCACCCAAACCATATGTAGAATAGGACAGAAGCCATTGGATGGCTGCTTCTCGGATGATCCAGAAAACTTGTAAAGATTCAAAGTTCACCGAACAACCCCTCCTCGTTTTCTTGAGGTTTCTATGTTTCCAGTGTGTTGTTGTCCCTTTTATGACTTTTTTATTTATTGCTAACTTTTCAGACATAGAAATAGACATTCACAGATACTCATTCTGAGTGATGTAAAAGAAATATCTATTTCCTATAAAGCTGAAAGCTGTTTTTCACTTGCCACCGAAACTTCCTAGCTACTACAGCTTGAGCTCGGTTTTCACCCTTGCAGCCACGTGCAACAGATTACAGCCCGAATTTATGACCATTTGAGGGGTTTTTTTATTTGTTTTTTGTTTGTTTGTTTGCTTTTTCAGGCCACACCCACAGCATGTGGAAGTTCCCGGGCTAGGGGTCAAATCAGAGCTACAGCTGCCAGCCCACACCATTGACATAGCAAATGCAGGATATGAGCTGCATCTGCAACCTACCCCACAGTTCACAACACCCGACTGCCGACCCACTGAGCGAGGCCAGGGACTGAACCTGCATTCTCATGGATACTAGTTGGATTCATTTCCACTGCACCACAATGGGAACTCCTGTGACCATTATTTTTTATTTTACTGATTTTTTTTATTTTTTCCATTATAACTGGTTTACTGTGTTCTGCCAGTTTTCTACTGTAGAGTAAGATGACCCAGTCACACACACATATATGCATTCTGTATTCTCACATTATCATGCTCTATCAAAAGTGACCAGATATAGTTCCCAGTGCTATACAGCAGGATCTCATTGCTTATCCATTCCAAAGGTAATAGTTTGCATCTATTAATCTCAAATTCCCAGCCCATCCCACTCTCTCTTCCTCTCCTTTGGCAACCACAAGTCTGTTCTCCAAGTCCATGATTTTCTTTTCTGTGAACAATTTCTTTTGTGCTGTATATTCAATTCCAGATGTAAGTGATAGCATATGGTATTTGTTTTTCTCTTTTTGACTTAACGTCACCTAGTATGAGAGTCTCTAGTTCCATCCGTGTTGCTGCAAATGATAATATTTTGTTCTTTTTTATGACTGAGTAGTAGTCCATTGCATATATATATATATATATATATATATATATATCACGTCATTTGTTTTTTTTGTACATATCATGTTATTACCAAACTAGGTTCATTTTGCCTGATGGGAAGCAAGCCATCAATGCTGAGATGCCTAGATTTGTAGCAAAGAAAGGGTTTACTCACAAGGCAGCCAAGCTGGAAGACAGGAAAACAAGTCTCAAAACCCCTTACTCAAACGCAAGGGGAACAGCGTGGTCTGAGGCATGGGAAGGGTGAGGAAAGGTGATTGGCAAAAGGTACGATAATCATTGTTCTGTGCAGACCTAACTAAGCTACAGGCCTCTGCACAATCAGAAGATCACCGAGCGAGCAGAACTCATGCATACCTGGTTGAAGGGTCAGTGGTCCTAACCAGTCTCAACCAGCTCAGCGCAAACTAGACATAGCTCAGAACAACTCATGCAAACATCACGGAGGGCATGCAGGTTTTAAGAGGACCTTGAAGGGGAAGAAATGGATTTGACTAATTATCCACCCTCTCAACGTTTCTTAAGGAACTAACCCATTTCTACCACATACAATGTCAACTATATTCCATAGAAACCGTAATGAATACAAGAATTTTTTGTCAGAAGTTGACGGTGACATTGGTTCACCCTGCTATTTTCCAAAGTGGGCAGATTATTTTGGTACTTTGGTTACCAAATCTATTTATTTGTCCTTTCAGTGTAGGTGGGTTTATGCATATGAAGCATTGTATTGTAAACACAATTTCCATGGTTCATTACGCTTTGGGGGTTTGGACACACTGTACACAAATGAAATGTGTCATCAGTACAATTCTCTTTTTTTAAATAATAATTTCCATTTCCCTCTAGTTTATATATCTGATCAGTTTCCATTTTTTAACTCCTTTTTGTTGTGGGGAGGCTAACAGGCACAAGTATAAGTATTGTCAGATACTGCCAGGGTTTCCGTGGCTGCCAACGGCATTCATGCTTGCCTCTTGACAGTGCATAGAAAAGCATGCATTATGTAAATAATTTCAAATGCCATCTAAAATTACATTTCTCTGAAGAATTAGACAACTCAGAGGCTACGTCTCTTTTCCTTCAAATGATCTAGGATCCCTCGTTTGAAAAAAGGTCCCACCTTACTCCAACTAATTGCCATGGGAACAACTTCCAATATCTAGAATGCAGTCTCGGGAGTTCCCGTCGTGGCTCAGTGGTTAACGAATCCGACTAGGAACCATGAGGTTGAGGGTTCGATCCCTGGCCTCGCTCAGTGGGTTAAGGATCCGGCGTTGCCGTGAGCTGTGGTGTAGGTCGCAGACGCGGCTCAGATCCCGCATGGCTGTGACTGTGGCGAAGGCTGGCAGCTACAGCTCCTGTTAGGCCCCTAGCCTGGGAACCTCCATATGCTGCGGGTGCAGCTCTACATAAAGGCAAAAAGACAAAAAAATAACAAAAGAATTCAGTCTCAAGTGGTAATAAGAGTCCTTGCTTGGATGCTGCTGTGGCCTTGGCTGCTCTCTGAGGCCTCATTAAAACCCACCTCACCTTTCCCACCTTAGCTGGTGCTTTTATTTACGGGGAATTATGATACTTTTCCTCCATCCTCATAGGGATATTCTTGCCTCCAAAATCTTGCTCAGCAGGACCACCTTGTCTAAACCCACAGCCACGTGACTGGTGCATGAAATCGAAAATACCTTGAACAGTATAGACCAAAAGAATAGATGAGATTGGCTAGGCAGTCATCATCCTCCACACAGGGCATACGCTCTCATTTTCCCCCATCAGTATAGAGGGTTTTGCATATTCCCCTTTGCATTTTCTCAATAAACACTGTAGATCTACCAACAGGAGGAGCAATGCCAGTTCCCTAATGTAGTTTCACTGTTTTTTAGAGGAGATCCTCAACCCAGCCAGAATGCTGCATTGGTGGACCGTCATTAGCGCCATTTTCCAGCTATGTCCTTTCTCATTGGTTTCTTCCCTCTAGGAACATAAATATATATATATATATATATATATATATATATATATATGTATATATATATATATATATATAATTTTCTAGCTCCCTTAAGCATAAGTAGAAACAAGCTCTGGCCAGTGGGCTGTGAGCAGAAATAATGTGTGTCACTTTCATTCTAGAGCTCCTAATTGCTTGTCCCAAACCCTCCACAGCTCTCTATCCGTCTGTCACAAAATTCACAGCATTTAACTTACGGCTGCTTTAACATCCTGCATCCTTTCGGAAGATTGGCCCAAGTAAGAGACCGAAGACATGCAGCGGGATAAGAAATAAGCCTTTGTGGCTTTAAAGCCCTGAGATTCTGGGGCTATTTATTATCACCATGTAATTTAGCCTCCCCTGACTAATACCGTTGGGAAGTTCAATTCTTCACAGCTAATTTCAGCCTTATTTCCATGAATCATTTGTGGATGGTGGGCAACAAGTTGATTTAGTTCAAAAAGCAGAGGAGAGGCCAGAAGAGGAAATTCATCCAAGTTGCATTCAATGGGAAGAGCATTTCTAATTTTGTAAGTACAGGAGGTGGATAGTGAGGGTTGAGAAAAACAGTGTCTTGGGGCACAGGGACACTCACGGATCTTGTAACCTCAGCTAGGGGCCCTTCCTGGGGACAAGAGGGAATCTCAGGGTCAAAGAGGGAAACATGTAATTTGACAAGAAGAAGAGGAGGGGGAAGAGGACGAAGAAGAAGGAAAGGAGTGGAAGGAGAAGGATAAAGTGCGAGTGATTCTGAAATACCACCTTGCCTTCCTCCTCTGTTTTTTACCGGAGACTCTGAACCAAGACAGACTTCTGGGACGGTGTATATTAATTTCTTAAGAACTTGAGTCAAGAAATTCTGGCGTTGGGGCAGAGTACGAACTGTGGCCTCCAGAGTCATGGCAAGATATGCATTTAGAAAGTTTTTTCCTCTCTTTGACCCAGGATTAGTTGAAAGAAGTGCAGCAGAAACTGTAACCACAGGAGGCGTTATGCTTCCAGAAAAATCTCGAGGAAAAGGATTGCGAGCAACAGTAGTAGCTGTTGGATGGGGCTCTAAAGAAAAGGGTGGTGAGGTTCAACCAGTTAGTGGGAAAGTTGGAGACAAATTTCTTCTCCCAGAATATGGCAGCACCAAAGTAGTTCTGGAGGATAAGGATTAGCTCTTATTTAGAGGTGGTGACATTCTTGGAAAATATGCAGACTGAAATAAGTCGCTGTTGAAATGGCATCACGGAAAGCTGCTTATTTCACCAACATTCTGAAACTTATCATGTACAAAATGTCCATGTCTCTATTATAATAAACTGATATTCAAACTAATGACATCCAGTGTCTCTAAAATTTAGTTACACTGCACTGATATAAACATTTCTAAATAAGAATATACAAACTAAAAAGAAATTCTGATGTTAAATTATGTAACAAAATCATAAAACGTACTCCCATCGCCCGGTAAGTTAAGGATCCGGGGTTGCCGTGAGCTGTGGTGTAGGTCGCAGATGTAGCTCAGATCCCACGTGACTGTGGCTGTGGCGTCGGCCAGCAGCTGTATCTCTGATTCGACCCCTAGCCTGGGAACTTCCATACGCTGCGGGTGCGACCCTGAAAAGCAAAAAAAAAATAAAAATAAAAAAAAATACTCCCATCAAGAAACAAACTCATTTCTGCCTCGCCCTGCTCCAGGTTTTCCATTGTGCCAAATGGGCCCTAGTCTTTGTCTTTAATGACAGCCGTGATTTTCCTTTTCTCATCCTGCTTTCTGCAATGCTCTGACAGACTTCCTGCTCAATAACGGTGACAGGCTAAAGCCCAAGGCCAAAAGCATGGGGACACCTGATTAACCTGCTTTATTCTCTTAAAAATATGAGAGATTTAGACACCACCGAAAGAACTCCGTCTTCCTCTTTACTCACTTCAGCTCCATTCTTGGTAAACATAGGAGAGTTGCCTGAGATTCTAATCAAACCCTTAGAAGAGCAGAAGTTTCATTTTTTTCCCCGCTTTTGTATTCTTAGGAAGATTCTTATTTCAGGAAGGACCTAGAGGCAAAAGTTGATGAGCGAATGAAGAGGGAACTAGCAGGAGCGAATTGTTGCCATGTGTGGCAACGGCTGAAGAATCACCTGAGGTGGCATCCTGCCTTGAAACCCCACTTGGATCTATGATACCCTCAAAACCAAGGGAAATGAACTGGATTTATCACTGATGGGAAAGGAGTGGAGGCCAAATGGCCTCTGGGACACCGTGAATAGTGGTTTTTGCAATGACTTGAGGAAATGGGAGACCCGAGGCCACACCTCACGTCACTGCCGTAGGTGTCCACATGGACAAATCAGAGTCACTGGTGCCTCGTGCATCAGAGAGCAGCCACTGAGGGAAAAAACCCTGTTTCCGAGGAAATCGATTAGGCTAATTTTATTTTATTTATTCATTTAATTTTTAAAATTCTAGCTGACTTACAAATTTCTGTTAATTTCTGTTGTACAGCAAAGTGACCCAGCTTCACACACGTATATATACATACATACATACATATATATGCATTTTTTTCTCATATTAGCTTCCATCATGTTCCATCACACATAACTGGATATAGTTCCCTGTGCTATACAGTAGGACCTCATTGCATATCCATTCTAAACACAATAGTTTGCATCTATGAACCCCAGACTCCCACTTCATCCCTCCCCCTTGGCAACTTCAGATCTGTTCTTCATGTCCATGAGTTTGCAATTTTAATTTTAATTGATTGCAAAACTTGATAGCTTTGCTTGAAATTGCTCTAAAATTTTGTTTTGGTTTTCAAGACACGTAAAAGCCAAAAATCTAAGAAGTTCAGCCAAGTTCTGTATTTTACATATTAAGTAACATTAAAATACAAATAGTGTAGAAGTTTCCACTGTGGCACAGTGGGATACCAATCCATCAGCAGCAGCTCGAGTCACTGTGGAGGTGCAGGTTCAATTCCTGGCCTGGCTCAGTGGGTTAAAGGATCCGGTGTTGCCATGGCTGCAGCTTAGGTTGCAGCTGTGGCTCAAATTCAGTCCCTGGGCCAGAAAATCCATATGCTGCAGGTGCAGATATCAAAAAAAAAATTTAAAATAGTGTAAACCATTTCTCAGTGGCTCATCAACCTCTTTCTTTTCACAGTTATCCATTCATTATTCAAGTTAGTGAACCACTGCTGTGAAGTGAAGGATACCAGCATAATTGGGTGAAGTTCAGAGACCAACTCCCCTGTGTGTGTTGGAGGGGAGGGGTGGATGTTAGGTAAGGAATTACGATATGTCCTGAATTTCTTGGTAGAAACCTTTTGGCAAAGACAGGAATAAAGCTGGGCTAGGAATGAGGATGGTTTTCTATGATTCGGTCCCCTTTAGTTACTCTAACAGTTCAAGATGTCTGCCAGACAAATATAGTTGTGCAGGGTGACAACGTAAGTCATGAAAGGACAAGGCAGGGATGCCCTCTTTCTTTCACTACCAGAATACTAACTTTATTGTGGGTGGCCGCCGGGTCTACCAGTAAAACTCAGTTCTCTTGTGGAGTAATGGCCATGGAAGACAGAGCTGGCAATGAATTACAAGCACAGGTTGTGAGGTAGTTGATTCCAGAAGGCTCCTTCAAAGGGGGTTGACTCAGCATGCTCCCTTCCTCCTTGCCTTTCCTTTTGTCTGCTGTGCTGCATGGACTGTGGTAGAGTGGTTGGTGCTGAAGCAGCCATCTTTCCAGGAACCAAGAAGGAGGCGTGATCTGTGGCAGAGTTATTGGTGCTGAAGCAGCCGTCTTTCCAAGAACCAAGATGGAGACGTGATCTGTGACAGAGTTATTGGTGCTGAAGCAGCCGTCTTTCCAGGAACCAAGATGGAGACGTGATCTGTGGCACAGTTATTGGTGCTGAAGCAGCCGTCTTTCCAGGAACCAAGATGGAGACGTGATCTGTGGCACAGTTATTGGTGCTGAAGCAGCCATCTTTCCAGGAACCAAGATGGAGGCACCTGGAGAAATCCAAGGACCCCTGAAATGCTTCCCTTCAAGCTTCCTGATTACCAAGAGGAAGATCTTATCCAAGCCATTGTCACTGGGATTTGCCATACAGGCAACTGAGCACGGGCCTTCAGAAGAAGGGCACCCCAGCCCAGCACAGCCCTCTGCTGATGCTGCGTGGGGAGAACGGCAACCTATCACAGAGACCCTGACCCATAGCAAGGTGGCCACTGGCCCCAGTTGGCAGCTGGAGGAGGAGGCCCTAAGACATCAGGAGGGGCCACTGGGGTTTACATCAAGCAAAGGAAACAGAAACTCCCCTACCCCTAAAACCCTCTTCTGCAAAAACTCAAATGAAAAGTGATCTTAAAGGGAAGGATAAAACTGGCTCTTTCAGATTACCTATATTTAGCACTGCCTGAAAGCAGCTATTTTGAGTTGTGTGAATGAAAAGCAACAGAGGATGTTAAAAGAGGAGAGAAAGAGTATGTGGGGAAGGAAGCCGTGTAAATTTAACCTGGAAGAAAAGAGTGAGAGTGAAGGGATACAGAGCATTGCCTGTTTGGGTCCGATTCTAGGTGATTAGTGGAAAGCATGGCCCTACAGTTAGAAGGAGAGAGAGGAAGACAGAGAGGAACGCTGTACTCAAGACTGAAATCGGATAAGGAATGAAACGCTGTTTCATGCTCCCTGCCTGGGAAGCGCGTTCCTTGACTGAGACCGTCATCGCTGGGACAATTTGAATGTTTGCTGTGGGACAACATTGCGCCAAGTCTTTTGCCCCTGGGGTTTCAGTTAATCCTAAAAGATATTGCTCCTAGTTATAGCTGAGGAAATGAGGGTGTCCGTTTGCAGCCAATCGCAGTGCAGAGCAGAGAGTACCTGCCCTTCCAGAGCCCGGCTTCGACATTGCTCGTTTCAATCTACACCAACTACAGCAGAAAGAGCCCGACTCTAAAGCTCCGAGAAGCTTCTTGTTTTAAACGTGATTGCAAAAATCTCAATTAAGAGAGTCTTCAATTAATCGAGTGTTCCGGGTAATTTAATTTCCTGGCTTAATTGAGCACCAACCAGAAAAACCTCTCCAAACGTGCTTCCCAAAGTATATAAGACACACTTTTCTTGACTTAGTGAACCCGATTTAAATTTTCTTCGATAATTAAGTCACTGACGGTGCCACGGGGCTGATGGTTCTTCCCACCATCCAATAAATAGCACACGGCTGCTTGGTGGTGTAATCAGACATTTTTAGGTTTTTTCCAATATTCTACTAATTCAGGCTGAAAATGACATCTCTGGGCAGAAGATGATTTCTATTTCAAAGCAGCTTCAGATATGCCAACAGTAGGTCTGTGGGTTATAACGTATTTTAAAGTTTTTTTTATTTTTTGATGATTTTTATTTTTTACATTATAGTTGGTTTACAGTGTTCTGTCAGTTTCTACTGTACACCAAAGTGACCCAGTCACACATACATATATATATATATATATATATATATATATACAGTCTTTTGTTCACATTATCCTACATCATGTTCCATTATAAGCGACTAGATATAGTTCCCAGACTAGATATAATTCCCCAGTGCTTTTTAATGCTTCTAAAGAGGTTTTCCAAGATGCTACACCTGTTTTCACCACCCTCAGCACCCAGCACTCAGTTGCCAGCACTCAGTATTATAATTTTTAAAAATCTTAGAACGTAATTGCATGCGATGAATTTAACAATAAACTGGTAACCAATGAGCTGGGAGACCAGCAAAGAAGATTCTGGTGAAAACAGGATGAAGACGGATAACAACCAGGGGAGAAAGAATATGCTCAGAGAACAAAGTCTCAGAGGGGAAAAGATAAAACGCTTTCATACACGTCAACAACAGTGTGATGGTAAATGTTTAACAACCAGGTCTTCAGGAAAGGGAGGGGAGGAGGAGAGAGAAGGGCGGGAGTGGGTTGGGGAGGAAGGCAAGGAAAGCCTTGATCTGCAGTGTTTGATGAGGTGTATATGTTCCTGCTAGAGCTGATCTCAGCTCACTTAACGGGCAGTTAAGAAAAAATAGGCCCAGCTGATTCTTGTGACTGAGTAGGACTTGACACCAGCACGTCACTAACTGTGATGGACAAAGGGGACAGCTGCAAGAGGGTGATGAGGAGGTGGACTCTTAGAGGCGGATGTGCCACCACGTGGTGTCCTGTGAGACTTGTCACCCAACAGTTCTGGACACTTCCTGGGACCTCTAAACAGAAGGCTGGAGACTGGATGCTCTGTGTGGTCAAGGAAAACACACCCCAGGAGTTCCTGTCGTAGCTCAGTGGTTAACAAACCCAACTAGTATCCATGAGGACTCGGGTACCATCCCTGGCCTCGCTCAGTGGGTTAAGGATCCGGCTTGCCGTGAGCTGTGGTGTAGGTTGAAGATGCGGCTCGGATCCCACGTTGCTGTGGCTGTGGTGTAGGCCGGTGGCTACAGCTCCTGTTAGACCCCTAGCCTGGGAACCTCCATGTGTCGCGGGACGGCCCTAAAAAGACAAAAAAAAGAAAAAAAAAGAAAACCATACCCCTTGACCATGACACAACTGAAACTTTCCTGTGTTTGAGGAGGTGCCCCCTAGGAACCATCATGTCCCCTGATCCTTTCATGAGGACTTGTTCAATCAGACCAGACAGCAGAGGCCTTGGGCCGTGCATCAGATACCACCGCACAATCAGGATCT
Source organism: Catagonus wagneri (assembly GCA_004024745.2). Lineage (NCBI taxonomy): Eukaryota > Metazoa > Chordata > Mammalia > Artiodactyla > Tayassuidae > Catagonus > Catagonus wagneri. Next base: position 2,006,395 of record PVHT020002421.1, read on the forward strand.
CTTATTGGGATCTATTTCTACCAAATTTGAAACACCTAACAACACCAAAAGATCTCATTAGGAGTGGCAGTACGTGGTTGATTATTCCAGCAGACAGTTTCAAGTACTAAGAACTAAGGTTAGAAATGGACCCAGAGGGATTTCCCATCGTGACTCAGTGGTTAATGAAGCCAACTAGGAACCATGAGGTTGAGGGTTCAATCCCTGGCCTCACTCAGTGGGTTAAGGATCCGGCGTTGCCGTGAGCTGTGGTGTAGGTCGCAGACGCGGCTCCTGTTAGACCCCTAGCCTGGAAACCTCCATATGCCGCGGGTGCAGCCCTAGATAAGGCAAAAAGACAAACAAAAAGAAAAAGAAAAAAAAAGAAATGGACCCAGAAACGGGGAGACAGTTCTCAGTGGACCCTGTCTCAGTGCTTTATCTGATTTTGGTGAAGGAGTATAGAATACTTAAAAGCCAGAGGTTAAACATTTCAAAGGAAAGATCATAGCAAATGGATGCTTAATCCAGTCACTTATTTCATTTGGCTATAGAGAATGTTTCTTCATATTCTTTTTCCCAGCATTTAGATATGGTTTTAAATTATTCATACAATGGCACTGCCTTATTTCTCTAAAAACTTAGAAAAACAAAATATTGGGGAAGTGTTTGTGATTGAACCATCTCATGAGATCTTTTGTGTGTGTGTATGTGTGTGTGTGTGTGTGTGTGTGTGTGTGTGTGTGTGTGTGTGTGTGTGTGTCTTTTTAGGGCCGCACAGGCATCATATGGAGGTTCCCAGGCTAGGGGGTCAAATGGAGCTCCAG
>PVHT020002421.1:2016139-2047487 GCA_004024745.2 Catagonus wagneri
ACCCCTAGCCTGGGAACCTCCATATGCCGCGGGTGCGGCCCTAGATAAGGAAAAAAAAAGACAAAACAATTTAAAAAATAATAAATGTAAATGAGAAAGTTTTCAGGTGAACTTTTTTTTTGTCTTTTTGCCTTTATCTAGAGCCGCACCCACGGCATATGGAGGTTCCCAGGCTAGGGGTCTAACAGGAGCTGTAGCCGCCGGCCTTCGCCACAGCCACAGCAACGCGGGATCCGAGCCACATCTGCGACCTACACCACAGCTCACGGTAACGCCGGATCCTTAACCCACTGAGCGAGGCCAGGGATCGAACCCACAACCTCATGGTTCTTAGTCGGATTCGTTAACCACTGAGCCACTAAGGGAACTCCCAGGTGAACTTTTAAACGATGCTTGTTTTATGATTACCCATTTCAATAGCTTCCCAAATCTGACTTCTACACGTACAGTTTTGCTCATTGAAATGATGGGACTTCACTAAATGTCTAAGTAATTTCCAGGTAAGATAAAATACTGAGACATTAATCGCTAAACAAGTCTATCTACTTTCGATTTCTTACTACAGAGACTAAATATATTTAAGTCTATTAATAAATGTGGTATACGCCACATTGAAAATCTGCGTTATGAGGAAATGTGTATTTCTAGAAATTCTGAAATGTATTCATAAATTTGCCAAACTTAAGACTGCTGGTGTAATAATTCATAATTTCTTCTTGGTTTTTAGTCGAAATAAAGGTTTCAAAGGACGAAGAATTCTAATTAACATATGTGATTAAAGCTATTGGAAATAATAAGGGAAACATCTTTACATGTAAGGTAATAGGACGTGTTTGGGGGTAGAAAATGTATGAAATGTGAAGATGCATTTGGGTTGAGGGAAAATAAAATAATTTTGTCCTAAAATAAAGCTGAATAGGAAAGACAACAAGGAACAAATGAAAATGACCATAGAAAGTTGTAAAAGTTTTAAAAAACAAAAATGGAACCTTAGACAAAAAATGGGATTGGCGGCATGTCTGCAGCACCACGGCACAGACTGAACCCCTGGCCCAGTACAGGGTATTAAAGGATCCAGTGTTGCTGCAGCTGCAGCTGCAGCACAGGTCACGACAGTGGCTCAGATCTGATCCCTGGCCCGAGAGTTCCATATGGCACAGGGTGGCCAAAAAAGAAAAAAGTGAAAGAAAGTTTTCTTGGGACTATTGGTCTGCTCTCATGAAAGGCTTTATCTTCAATGTAATCTGCCTCCAGAAAAAAAGATTCCGTTTTGTGTTTATTAAGTTTTTGATTATTAAAAAAAAATTGCATGGAGATTATCATACTAAGCAAAGTAAGTCAGAAAGAGAAAGACATACCATATAATATCACTTATATGTAGAATCTAAAATGCAACACAAACCGACGTGTTTATGAAACAAACACAGACTCAGAGAGAAGAATAGACTTATGGTTGCTGAAGGGGAGAAAGATGGGGTGGGGAGAATTATGAGTTTGGGATTAACAGAGGAAAACTGCTGTATGTAGGCTGGATAAATAACAAGGCCCTACTGTATAGCGCAGGGAATTATATCCCATATCCTGTGAAAAACCATGATGAAAAAGAATGTGAAAATGAATATATATACATATGTATATAACTGAGTAACATATATATATATATATATATATACACACTCACACATATATATATATGAGTCACTTTCCTGTACAGCAATTAACACAATGCAAATCAACTATACCTAAATACAATTTTTTAAAGATTATAAAAACTGAGTCTTTTCTATATTAAAATAGCTAAAGCTTTTTACAACTATTTACCTTTCCATATTTGCCTATGAAATCTTTAACTGTTGCCATATTTGAATAAATATGAATAATTAAATATAGTTTCACAGTAACTAATGTTTCTCTTTGACCCAGTATTCCAAAATCTCTGACATTTTTGACAAACTTCCCCCAAATCAAATTCTAAATGAGGTCTTTTTGACCTAAAACTAACTTTGAAAATGTCTACGAGGGCCCCTGGAGTATCTCGAAGGATTTATTCTCTTTCATTTTAAAAAGAGAGAGATGAAACTAATTAGGTATATTTGATATGTTAAATTACATGGGAAACATTTTCAAATAAGGGATAGTAAAACCTCTCAGGTTATATTGTACAGATAAATGTTCTTAATATGTGCTCTAGAAATTACATAAAATTCTTAAAAGTCAGATATGTCCTAGTATAATGTTATCGTTTGTAATTCTAATTACTATTTTTAAAATGTATGTCACAGAAATAACCAAATATCCTTGTCAACTGATCCTTAATCATGGTCATTGTTTTTTTTTTTTTTAGCTGCACCCTCTGCATGCAAAGTTCCTGGGCTGAGGATGGAATCTACACCATAGCAGTCACCAGAGCCACAGCAGTGACAACACCAGACCCTTAATGCCGAGCCACCAGGGAACTCCAGTCATTTTTATAAGTTCCCACAGACAGTCATTGTTTTACCCTGAGGCTCTGGCAAGTATGTTTCATCTTCAGAGAAACTCATGGAAAGAACTCTACAGTACTCTAAATTACTGTCTCTGGGAGTTCCTCTGTGGTTCAGCAGATTAAGAGCATAACTAGTATCCGTGAGGATGTGGGTTCAATCCCTGGCCTCGCCCAGTGGGTTAAGGATCCAGCATTGCCATAAGCTGCAGCATAGTCACAGATGTGGCTCGGATCCGGTGTTGCTGTGGCTGTGGCGTGGTAGGCCAATGGCTACAGCTCCGATTTGACCCCTAGCCTGGGAACCTCCATATGCAGCGGGTGCGGCCCTAAAAAGGCACAAAAAAGAATGAGCCATACTGGAGCTCCCTTCGTGGCTCAGTGGTTAACGAATCCGAATAGAAACCGTGAGGTTGCGGGTTTGATTCCTGGCCTCGCTCAGTGGATTAAGGATCCGGCGTTGCCGTGAGCTGTGGTGTAGGTCGCAGGCGCGGCTTGGATCCCGCGTTGCTGTGGCTGTGGCGAAGGCCGGCGGCTACAGCTCCTGTTAGACCCCTAGCCTGGGAACCTCCATATGCCGCGGGTGCGGCTCTAGATAAAAACAAAAAGACAAAAAAAAAAAAAAAAAAAAAAAAAAAAAAAAAAAAAAAGAATGAGCCATACTAAAGTGGAAGCGAGTTTATTTAGAGAGATACACATTTCGTAGGCAGAATTTGGTCCATCTTGGAAGGTGAGAGTACAGCTCTGGGTGAGTTTTTAGGGGGTGGGTAATTCCATATTCTACTAAGTGGGAGGAATATTCTAACTATTCGGGGGAAGAGGCAGGAATTTCCAGGAACTGGGCCACCACCCACCTTTTGGCCTTTTATGGGTGGCCTCAGAACTGTCATAGCACCTATGAGTGTGTCATTTAGCTAATATATTACAATGAGCATATAGCGAGGCTCAAGTTCTCAAGGAAGCTGAACCTTCCGCTGTCTTGTTGGCTCTAGCTAGTTTTTGTCATATCCTCGATGGCTGTATCAGTCCTTTGAAGGCTGTGCCCTGCTTGCTTCCCTCCCGTCTGAATTCTAGTGCTGTTTCTCTCTTGAGGTTTTGTGTATTACTTGCAAACTGGACTGGATCTTGAATTCTTCTGGTTTCCTCATATGGGGCTACGACTCTCCTCCAAACTAACATTTTTCCATTTTTTCCCCACTCTTTTGACTGGGGACCACTACGAATAAAAGCTGCCCTTTTCCCCCTAGGCCCTGCAAACTGAATGTGGGCAACTTGAAAAAAAAACTTCAGAGCAATCATGGCAACAGCTCATATATAGACAATCTTCAGGTTTGTTGCTATGTGGTCACTCACAAAGCTCACCAGAGACATTCGAATTGTAATCGAAGAAATCTGTCAGATCGCTGGTTCCTGCCTTCACTCTGAAGATGCTTTGAGCCTGATGTCTAGAAATCTTCTTGACCGCCTGCCCTCAAAACCCAAAAACTGGCTTATCACTTGTTCCAGTCATCAGCCATTGTTTTTCTTCTGTCTCCATTGAAATGCCTCTGATCAACACCTGATCCCTTGTGCCCCGCGCCTACTTTGGAGCCCACCCACATCACCCGCCTCCTGAAATAAGACACAACTGTTGCACCAGATCGACCCATTTTCAAGACTAAAATATTACTTCGCTAAATGAAACATTCTCCCAGTTCAGTCTTTAATGTGTGAAACTTGCAGGGAAGCTTCAGACGAGGGAACTGATGGAGCTCGAGGCAGGTGACAACAAAACAGGCCAAACAGGAATATTGACTATTTTGAATTAAAGTTATTTAACAGACTGTTGATGCAAGAAGGACCCTCACAAATGGGACCTCATTTGTTCCGGGAAAGCAGAAAATAAGTCTCCCTGTGAAAGATACCTTTCTGTGGACCAGGAAGCAGGGAGATCTTTATCACCGGAGACTGAGAATTCAGGCCCCAGAAGTGGATATAAACAAATTCTGCTTAGATTCTCCACTAATTGATCCCCAAAGCTAAGCTGCTTGGTCATGTCAGTTCTTCAAAAATGCAAACTGCATTTTTGTCTAAAAGGCAAAATAGCTGCCGGCTTGGGTCACTCCTCTGGATCACCATAGGTGCATAAGTAATTTTTTTTTTTCCTGCTAATCTCGTGTCATAAGAACCCGAAAAAGTGGAGGAAAGTTCTTCCTCCCCAGCAATATCAATAGGTTTCAAAACACCTCTGGGTGATTCCAATGGTAACAAAAGTGCAGTGACAGCAAAGGGGGCTACCGCACAGCACAGGCAACTATGTCCAACCTCTTGGATTAGAACATGATGGAAGACCATACGAAGAAAAAAAAGAATTTATTTATGTGTATGACTGGGTCACTTTGTTGTACAGCAGAAATTGAAGAACCCTTGCAAATCAACTATCATTTTAAAAAACACAAGTTTTTTTAAGCGTGGCTCAGGGGAAATGAATCTGACTAGTATCCATGAGAACGCAGGTTCAATCCCTGACCTCGCTCATCGGGTTAAGGATCCAGCGTCGCCGTGAGCTGTGGTGGAGGTCACAGATGGCAGCTCGGATCCCTCATTGCTGTGGCTGTGGTGTAGGCTGGCAGCTGCAGCTCCTGTTAGACCCCTAGCCTGGGAACCTCTACATGCTACAGGTGAGGCCCTAAAAAGACAAAAATAAATGAATAATAATAATAAAAAAATACAGCAAAGAAAGTGCTGTATAAGTAGGTCATAACCTTGCTATTCAAACTGTGGTCAGAGGGCAGGGAGCATTCATTGTGTCCTGGGAGCCTGTTAGAAATGCAGATTCTTAGGCCCCGCCCCACCCTGCTGATTCAGACTCTGGGGAAGCTCAAGGCCTCAAGTGCTTTATTTGCACATTAAAGCTTGATAAGCACCGGATAGGATGCCCTTTAATGGGGCCTAATGGGGCCTGGTGGTTGTAATTATTTCTGTAAGTGGAGAAATCCCTGAATAATGTAGTATTAATGACCTTGGTGGGGGTGGAGCATGCCCAGAGCAAGCCCAGAAAAAGCTGTTAAAGACATTTCAAGAACCTGAAAGTTTCTGGTGTTTTGCTGTGTCTGCCTAGATTGATTTTCACACTGCCCCAGACCTTCCAGAGTCTTCGAGTCCGAGGAGGTTTTTGTTTCCACTGAAAGCTCGATATGTGACCAGACAGGTCCAAGTGCTTTATGCTTATTGTTGACTTAATTCTCTAGGCCACTCATGCTACAGATGTGAATAATTCCCATTTTGCAGAAGCACAGAAAGGTTTAAGAACCTGCCCGTGGTCTTTTAGCTATTGAGTTTAGCTACTCAGCTATTGAGAATGACAGTTTGGTTTGGTTTTGCGGATAGTCATTGCCTTTCGAAAGTAAGCTTTAATTTATGGTCAGTGTTGAGAAGATTAGGACAAACAGTATCAGAAACTGGGCCCAGGAACGGTACTGGGGCTTTTTATAACAGCTGGCCTTTGACCAGCCTTGACTGCCTGGCCTTTCTTAGGAGGCCAAGAGAATGGGGGGAAACTGGAGTGTAACTGAGCAGGGCCCTGTTGAAACTGACATCCTGAACCTGGCCAGAACACAGTCTGGGACTTGAACCCACGTGCCAGCACTCGAACCCAGCCTAAACCCAGATTGGGACTTGAACCCATGGTTTTCAATTAGAATCACTCACCCTGTGTCTGGACTCACTCAGGTTCTTCACGTCTCCACGCAGAAGGAATTCAGCCAGAGACAAAGTGACAGGCAAGACATAGATTTATTAGGATAGGACGCTTGTGAGAGGTGCAAGCGGGCAGGCACGGAAGCTCTGCCCCGAGGACCCGGTGGGCTACAGTTTTATCCTCCAAGGGGAGTGGGGTTTGGAAAAGTCCGCCTCTTCCTTTCTGGGGGTAGCAGCTCCTCCTTGGTTCCAGTAAGGTGTTTATTCAAATAAGCAGAAGGGCGGTCCTCAAACTCTTGCCCTTGGCCTGAACCTGAATGCAGCCTCATCCCACCCCCCACCAACAAGCTGCAGCAATTCTCATGCCTCCACTTATCAAGCAAGCCTGCCTTGTGCTATTGGCTTTCTTGAGCGATTTATTAACTTACAGTGATCTCCCAACGTCCCCTGAGTTTCCCTCTTTAAATACGGTCCTTTAGCAGGACTTCTATAACTACCTGTGCCTCCTCCATCCCTGTCACTGTGAGGCCCCTGGGCACACAAGCCTTTCTGTGTCCTCCGTTGTTTCTTGTTTGCAGGGAATAAGCTTCAGGCTCCGTGACCTTCCCTGAGTTCCAAAGGGCAGATTCTACCAGTTGCTCATCAGGGAAGGGAGGGGATGCAGAAACCAGGGAGGCACAGTCGAAACAATGGTGCAACCTTGGGGCAGGGTCCTGGTTCCTCCTCAAAGAATATAGATAATATGGAGTTCCCTTACGTGGCTCAGTGGTTAACGAATCCGACTAGGAACCATGAGGTTGCGGGTTCGATCCCTGGCCTCGCTCAGTGAGTTAAGGATCCGGCGTTGTCGTGAGCTGTGGTGTAGGCTGCAGACGCGGCTCGGATCCCGCGTTGCTGCGGCCGTGGTGAAGGCCGGCGGCTACAGCTCCTGTTAGATCCCTAGCCTGGGAACCTCACATGCTGCAGGTGCGGCTCTAGATAAGGCAAAAAAAAAAAAAAAAAGGAATATGGATAATATTTTTGAGCCTTTCTGAGCCCAGCAAATGGAAGAACTACCCGATGAAGCTTTCTTCATTCCGGGAAGAAGGGGACCACCAGAACCAGACCTGGGGCCACGAAACACCAGCTTTGAAAGACAGCGCAAGCTTGCCTCTACACTGGTCTTTAACTACGGCTCTATTTATTGTCCACTCCCCAAGCTATAAAACCACTTCCTGACGCCTTCCAAGGTGGTGGTGGGGGGGGGCACAGTCTTTAAGACATTAGCCTGCTTTGGCCCCTCTTGCCTGGCAAAGCAATAAAGCTATTTTTTTCTCCTTCACCCAAAATTCTCTCTCCAAGGCTTTTTTTTTTTTTTTTTTGGTTGGTTTGGTTTTTTTGTCTTTTTAGGGCCACACCCACGGCTGTCTCTGAGTTTCAATTCGACCGAGGCCAAATTTTGGCAACAGGATGGAAAAGGAGTTTTTTCTTCCCTGCACTGCTCCCCTTCCAAGCCAGGGAGGGCCCTGCCCCCTTCTCCTTCCCTCTCACCTCACGCAGCCTGGAGCATCGCATCACCCCGGTGACAGGAACCACCTGGAAAGCTTCCTCAGAGCACCCAAGGGACCTGCAGAGCCCGGCAGTCTCCTACGTGGTCAATGAGCAGATGAAAACAGCTGCCGCGGGACTAGGCCAAGACCATCACAGCCCCGAGGTCCCCCGAAGAGTAAGAATGACACCGCCTTCCAGCCGCATGTCAGAACCCAAGCTTTATTGGAATATGCTCATTATTTTCAGAACATCGCTGGCTGACTAGAAACTTGTCTGCAAGAGTGATTGTTATAACAGTAAAGAAAACAGGTTGTAGAATTTTAACAGTAAATTTAACACCTTAGACGTAAACAGACACCTGGCCATCCCACACGTAGAAAAGTCATGCTCTGGCCACACGCTGCCTTTGTGCGGCACTAAATTCCAGGAAGGGTCTTCGAGGGTTTACCTGGGTCCCGTAAATTACGAATATTTCCAGGGAGCTTAGGGAGGAGCAACAATGCTACAAATTTTGAAAAAAGAAAAATTAAAACTTCAGAGTATTTTTTTTATATTTATTACTTTTGTTCTACAAAGAACGAGCATTTCTTAAATATTACAAACGGTGAAACAGATACTAGCTTATAATTATGTACAACGTACTCCTTTATACGTCAAAAATGCAGGAATTATATGTATATTATATATATATAATTTTAGATCTAACGAACAATTGAATATTGCTCTTGGGTTGGTCTTGCTGTATTGCATGCATGCCCAGGGCACGCCCATGGCTTATCACTGGATGGAGGAGGGACTGGCAGGGACCTAAGGGGACTCATGGAGCCCCGTGCTATTCCCAGAGTGCCATCGTCAAAGCAACATTTTGAGTTTTGTAACGTACTGTGGCTAGGTCAAAAGCCTGCTCTGCCCATACGCCATGTAGGAGGTATTCCCAAAGACCAGAACTACTTATTCCCAAAGATGCGGCCACAGAGATGCTAAGAACAGCAGATTCACTGGAATGAACTCCTTGAGCCCTGAGTCAATTGGGGAGCTCTGAAAAAGATCGTTTTTAGATAATCAACTCTACCCTCGGGGCACTTCATAAAAAATGATCTCAGAACAAAGACCCAGGATTGAGGCATCAATAGCCTTGGCCATAAACTCCGGGCGGGCAAAGTGCAAAGGAGCAAAATTTGTCCTGAATGAGCTTAGAGTTTCAAGAATTTACAAGTTTCTCATGTTGACGAAGCTGTAAATGTTTTTAAAAGGGCAGCTATCGCCTTGAGAGGGCTCAATGAATTTCTTGGGTTAGGAGTAAGGGGACAGCGGAAGGGAGCCCGAGAGCCTCGTGGACACAGCAGCCCGTGGCAGACACCACGTTTTCCATTTAGCAAAGAGCCCACCCCCAAATCTTTAAAAGCCATTTGGGCCGTGAAGTCCTGTTTCTTCTGCCACTTAACCCATCTCCAAATTACAAACTGATGATATCTCTCTGAGAAGAGAAATAAGAAAAAAAAAAAGGAGGTTTGAGTCGAAAAACAAGTGTTCTAGAAAAATTACCTATGAGATTTTAACTGGAAAGGCTGTGGATCTGCCACTTGAAACAGAAGGAGCCTGTCAGAGGGTGTGGCCATTAGGATTTGACCCCTTGGTTCCAGGCGAGACGTTCTGGGCCCCCTCAATCTCGGGCCGGCACCCAAGCCACTCCATAACCCTCCCTGCCCAGGTCCTGTTGTAGGTAGGAGGTCAGGGCGGTGGGCACGCCATGGGGACAACGGTTCTCGAAGCACCCCCCGCCCCCGACACTAAATAATCACAAGGATGAGTTCTTAGCAGAGCACAGGGGAGGAAATGAAGGCCAGAAAATTTAAACAGAAAGGGTTAATTTAGGAACTGGTGGGAGCACAGAGCCGCCCAGTAGTTGCCGCAGCAGGAGGGGCAGGAAAGACAGAGCGAGGGCTGGAGCAGATGACAGCTCTGCCCCAGCTGGTGCTGCTGCCCAACAGCCAGGAGGCGCCCCTGTGCAAGCCTAAGGGCAGCGCGCTCTCTGCCTGACAGCTGGGCAACAGGAAGTTGTGCTGAGAGGAAAATTCCACAAGAGCCCGGCGTGGGATGTGGACCGGGACAAACAGGAGCCCTTAACAGCTCCGTCAGTGGGCATCTGGGGGAAGCAGAGTCAAACCAGACTTGACGGCAGAGCAATAAGCTGAGTGGGCTGTGCCCTGCCCACCACAGAGCCTGCCCCGTCCCATCTCCACCCGGCAAGCAGAACCAGCAGTGGCTGCAATTTGCTTCGAAGGATGGAGGATGCACGTGGGATCATTAGGAGGAAACGGTCCGGCGGGAACCCTGCATCAAACAGCTCTTAGAAGACATTTCTAATGGAACATGCACAGTAATCTATGACTCGAACACGTTTTCCAGGCAGGTATTTGTTATAGATAGATTGTCAGAAACACAGTGAGCGACTTCCGTCTCAAAGTATTTCATTAAGGTGCAAAGTATGGCATATACATGTCCGTGTCTGTTAGAAAATGGATGTGCTTCTGGTCTTCGGATGGCCTTTGCTGGCTGTTATCCCAGTTGGATACAGATCGAGTCATTGAAGAGAAGAAAAATCATGTCAGAGGGGGGAAAATACTTAAAAATAGCCACTTTAATTACTTTTATTTAAAGTCGGAGGCCTGGAACAGTCGGACCCCTCATGGGTCCAAAGAAGGCAACTTCCCGTTTCTGAAACGCTCAAAGTATAACACGCAGGCGCGTTATTGCGATGTTTCAGCGCTGTCACAATAATATCCTCAACTCAAACATTTCAAACAGAACTCGAGGAACGTCTTGACAGAGCAGCATGCTCTGAGTGGATTCATCACTGTGTGTGAAAAGACATACTCTGAAAGGTTAAAATGATACCTGCTAACTAGGCTTAGTGAGGTAAGAACATTCCTCCCAGACTGGCTCTCTTCTGGGGAAACAGAGGTGGAGTTACTTATTTTTAATTCAGGAAAAAAAAAAAAAAAAAAACATGGAAGGGAACTTCCCCAGCCTGGTCTCACCTCCCCCAGCTCCCCGCGCCCCAAGGGATGTCACTGGCTTCTGAGCAGAGGGTACACCGGGTCTGGGGGTAGTGCCTGCAGCTTTGGGTTAACACACTCTCACATGCATGCCGATGGTACTCGTTCCTCTCAGACGCGCTGCTTCCGCGGGCAGGAGCCCGACCGCCTCCTGATGGCTAACGACGCCTCCAGAAATGGCTGGCACCCCTCTCGGGTCCCTGCAATGCCCCCGAGCATGTTGGTTTTCATCGTAAGCATCTGGCAGATTCCCTGATTCTGGAGAGGGGGCGCTTATCGGTGGTGGTGTGAAATGCCCTCTTAGGACAATAGCGCACGTCTCGGTCAAAATGCAATATTTAACACGCGGGCATCTGACATGCTGCGCTGACGACTGGGGGTTTCACGCGGGCGGGGGCGGGGGCGGGGGAGGCGAGGGGGACACACAACCCGCTGCTCCCACGGGAGGCCGTTCACATGATCACGCACTTGCCCTTGAGCTTCTCTTTCCTTTTCTGCTGCTTGCTCTTCTTCCCGTCGATCTGGAGGCTCACGGTCCTGCGCTTCTCCAGGTTGAGCAGCTCCTGGAAGAGCTCCTTCACGTTGTGGTTGAGCTTGGCCGAGGTCTCCATGAAGGCGCACTTCCACTTGCGGGCCAGCGCCTCCGCCTCGCCGCTCTCCACCTCGCGGTTCGGGCTCTCGTCACACTTGTTCCCCACCAGCATGATGGGGATGCTCTCCACGTCCCCTTTGATCTCGCAGATTTGTTCGTAGATGGGTTTGAGCTCCTCCAGGGACTGCCGGCTGGTGATGGAGTAGACGAGGATGAAGGCGTGCCCTTTGGAGATGGACAGCCGCTGCATGGCGGGGAACTGGTGGCTGCCCGTGGTGTCCGTGATCTGCAGGGTGCAGATGCTCTTGTCACAGCTGATGACCTGCCGGTAGGTGTCTTCCACGGTGGGGATATAGCTCTCCCGGAAGGTGCCTTTCACAAACCGCAGGACCAGGGAGCTCTTGCCAACACCACCTGCCCCGAACACCGCCACCCGGTAGTCATTGCTCTGTTCCGGCATGTTGCTCGAGGGCGCCAATGATCAACCAGGAAGCACCTAGCGAAGGAACCAGATGTTTGAGAGAATTAGTGAAAGAGAAACCTAGAACAAGATTGCTTTGCCCTCTCTTGACATGGCTCAGATCCCGTGTGACTGTGGCTGTGGTGTAGGCTGGCAGCTGTAGCTCGTATTGGACCCCTAGCCTGGGAACCTCCGTGTGCCACAGGTACAGCCCTAAACACACACACACACACACACACACACAAAACGTACTACTAATAAAAACAAATGGGTCAATTAAGTAAAAATAAGGACTATTACTGAATATTACAATATAAATAGGATCTCTTAAAAAGAAATCAACAATTTCCAATAGAGTATACTTTTAGAACCTCAATTTAGTTCAAGATTCATCTCATGTAGCTTCTCTCTCTCTTTTTTTTTTTTTTTTTTTTTTTTTTTTGCTTTTTAGGGCCAAACCCATGGCATATGGACATATGGAGGTTCCCAAGCTAGGGGGTCCAGTTGGAGCTACGGCTGCCAACCTACACCACAGATACAGCAACGTCAGATCCCAGTCTCATCTGTGACCTACACCACAGCTCATGGCAATGCCTGATCCTTAACCCACTGAGTGAGGCCAGGGATAGAACGCAGGAGGAGGCGAGGGGCACACACAAAGGCGAATCCAACAAAGGTGTGCTCTTTGGAGATGGACAGCCGCTGTCCACCTGTGCCCGACCAGGGCACGTTTCTAGTCAGATTCGTTTCCACTGTGGCACAATGGGAACTCCCTCATGTAGCTTCTTAGCTGAACATAAAAAATGAAAGACTTGTTAGTGGGCAATGCCCACCTGGTCATAAAGAGGAGTTAGATATCTATGGCTCCTCTGTCTCCAAAGAAACAGAATCCTTTTTCAGGAATTTTGTTTCACAGTGTTACGGAGACACCCATCCTGGCCGTGTTAGTGCAGGTGCTGATGGAGGTGACACATCAGCACCCACGTAATGGGGCCACCATCCCATACGGGGGTGGGGTGGTCCTTGGGCACTGACTGTAAGACTCATAACATCTGCAACGATGAAATAAGTGGAGAGAAGTTAGACCTTTCTTGGAAAGGAAGGAGTAGAATGAATTAGTCTTTAAGAGTTTCACTGCTGAGAGGCAAATAAGCCCACAGCTTAGAGAAATAAGATTCACTCATGTCTGTCTATAACCGTTCCATTTGAGGAAAAAAGGAAGGTGACCAAGCCCAAACAGCCACATAAAATGCACCGAGTGATGATTTTCAGACTGCTGAGAGCCTGACCATGCTTTGGCCATTTTCTGCTTCATTCCTTTTCTATGTGAGTAAGAGAAAGAAAAAGGCAAATCATGTGAAAAAAGAAGAATACCATCGCACTGGTTGTAGGGTCAGGACCAGGCCTGATCCCGAATGCCCCGTGCAGCATGAGAACCCTGTAGGGAAATACACACCAAAGATGAAGGTAACTGGAGAGCAGAAACGGCAGACGAGGAGAAGAAAGCGTCAGGTACTGGGAATGATGCTGACTGTGCAGCCTGGGGCCCTTCCCTCCCTGTACGCCTGTTGGAACATGGGTCTCTGTATATGCACTTGGTTAGGTAGATTTCCAGTTTTAGCCAAGTCAAAGTTTACAATATTGGCACGTGGATAAAAAAAAAAGATTCCTTTATACAATCATGAACTATTTTGTTCCTCATGCTTTTGGTCTTATATGTAAGACCCCACTGCCAAGTCCAAGGTCACAAAGATGTACCTCTGTGTTTTCTTCTAAGAGTCTTACAGTTTTCGTTTTCATATTTATGGCACTGATCCACTTGGAGTTAATGCTGTATATGTTGTGAAGGGGGATCCAACTTCATGCCTTTACCTGTGGATATCGAGGGCCCAGTGTTATCTGTGAAGAGGCAATTCTTTCTCCATTGAATGGTCTTGACCCCTCACCAAAAATCAATTAAGTATAAATAGAAAGGCTTATTTCTGGACTCCCAATTTTATTCCATTGGTCTACATGTCTATTCTTATGCCAGTACCACACAATTTTCTCTACTGTAGCTTTGTACTGTGTTTTGTTTTGTTTTGTCTTTTTGCCATATCTAGGGCCACACCCGCGGCATGTGGAGGTTCCCAGGCTAGGGGTCTAACAGGAGCTGTAGCCACCGGCCTTCGCCACAGCCACAGCAATGCGAGATCCGAGCTGCATCTGTGACCTACACCACAGCTCACGGCAACGCCAGATCCTTAACCCACTGAGCAAAGCCAGGGATCGAACCCACAACCTCACGGTTTCTAGTCGGATTCGTTAACCATTGAGCCATGACGGGAATTCCTGTACTGTGTTTTAAAACCTGTAATATAGGAGGTCTTTGTTCTTTTTCAAGATTGTTTTGGCTATTGGGGGCCACTTGAATGTTCATAAGAATAGATAAATTAGACTTGATCAAAACTAGAAAATTTTGTGCAACAAAGAACTTCATGAAGAAGTTAAGAAAGAACGTACACAATAGGAGAAAATATATCTTATATGATAAAGATGTCATATCCAGAATTATAGAGAACACTTACAAGTGAATAACAACAAGAAAAAACAACAAACTAAAAAAAAAAAATGGACAAAGAATTTGTGCAGACATTCTCCAAAGAAAACACACAAATGGCCCATAAGCCCAGGAAAAGATGCTCAATATCATATTGATGTTATTGAGGAAATGCAGATCAAAACTCTAATAAGATATCACTTCACATGCACTAGGATGGCTACTATCAAAAAAAATCAAAACAAAAAACAAACAGAAAATAACAAGTGTTAGAGGAAATGTGGAGAAATTGGAATCCCTGGGCAATTCTAGCAGGAATCTAAAATGGGGCAGCCAAGGTGGAAAAAATTCAGCATAGAATTAGCATATGATCCAGCAGTCCACTTCTGGATACATACCCAAAATAATTAAAACAGATATAAAACTGATATATATAATTGATATGATTGAAGAGATATCTGTGCATCTATGTTCATAGCAGCGTCATTCACAAGAGCCAAAACGTTGGAGTTCCCGTCATGGCTCAGTGGGTAAGAAACCCAACTAGTATCCATGAGGACATGGGTTCGACCCCTGTTCTCGTTCAGTGGGTTAAGGATCCAGTGTTGCCATGGGCTATGGTGTAGGTCACAGACATGGCTCAGATCCAGCATTGCCTTGGCTGTGGTGGAGGCTGGCAGCTATAGCTCTGATTCCACCCTTAGCTTGGGAACCTCCATATGCCACACGTGCAGCCCTAAAAAACAAAAAAAAGGACAAGACAAAAAAAAAACCAACCTAAATGTCCATCAACAGATGGACAGATAAACAGAATAATGGAATATTACTCAGCTTAAGAGGGAAAGAAATTCCATCACATGCTTATAACGCGGATGAACCATGAAGATATTATGTTAAGTAAGCCAGTCACATACGAACAAATACCATATGACTCCACTTTTATGACATATCCCTGAGGAGTCAAATTCACAGAGTTGGAGAGTAAAATGGTGGTTTTTCAGAAGCTGCGGGAAGGGAGAATGCGGATCAATTGTTTAATGGGTACGGAGTCTCAGTCCTGTAAGATGAAGAGTCCTGGAGATGGATGGTAGGATAGTAATGTAAATGTGCTTAATGCCACTGAATCGTACAATTAAAAATGGGGAAAATGGTAAATTGGTATAGTTTACCACAATAAAGATATATGCTCTTAAGCGAAAATATTTTTGTCTTCTTTTTTGGGGGGGGAACATGGAGGTTCCCAGGCTAGGGCTCTAATCAGCGCTGTAGCTGCCGGCCTTCGCCACAGCCACAGCAATGCAGGATCCGAGCCGCGTCTGCGACCTACACCACAGCTCACGGCAACGCCGGATCCTTAACCCACTGAGCAAGGCCAGGGATCGAACCCGCAACCTCATGGTTCCTAGTTGGATTCGTGAACCACTGAGCCACGGTGGGAACTCCAAGTGAAAATATTTTTTGCAACAGCAAAACTATGAATTAAAAAACCACACTCACAATGTGGGAACAATTAGCAGCAAGGGCGGAGCAGACAGCCCTTTTCCTTTGACATCCGCCTTACACAGGAAAAGCAATAAGGGTCTAATCCAATCTGACAAGGCAAACAATCTCATTTCCTGAGAAGACCCATTAAAATTTGCACCTACTTCCGGGCCCTCATATTACACTGTATCGAGGGTCCTGTGACACATCACTATTAGTAACTGCATTTAAAACTAAGCCTGCAGGGAGTTCCCATCGCGGCTCAGCAGAAACTAACCTGACTGGCATCTGTGATGACTCGGGTTCAATCCCCGGCCTTCCTCAGTGGGTTAAGGCTCTGGCGTTGCCATGAGCTCTGGTGTAGATCACAGACACAGCTCGGATCCTGCATTGCCGTTGGCTATGGCATAGGTCAGCAGCTATAGCTCCGATTTGACCCCTAGCCTGGGAACTTCCATATCTCGGAGGTGCAGCCCTAAAAAGACAGGAAAACAAACAAACAAAAAAAAAACCTAAGCCTGTAGGACTGTGCTGTCCAATTTCGTGCCACTTGAAATCTGGCTAAACAGAATTGAGATAGACTAGATTTTAAATGGAGTATAAGAAAATGTTAAATGTATATTAAAAAAAAAGAAAATGTTAAATATCTCATTCACAATTTTGATATTAATTACAAGTTGAAATAATGTTTCAGATATGCTAGGTAAAATAAAATAGATTTAAATTAACTTTACCTGTGTCTTTTTACCTTTTTAGATGTAGTGATGAGAAAACGCAAAATTACATACATGGCTCACATTGTTTATCTACTGGACTGTACTGCTCTACACCTTTTTTTTTTGTCATTTTAGGGCCTCACCCGCAGCATATGGAGGTTCCCAGGCTAGGGGTCTAATCGGAGCTCTAGCTATTGGCCTATGCCACAGCCACAGTAAAGCCAGATCTGAGCCACATCTGTGACCTACACCACAGCTCATGGCAACACCAGATCCTTAACCCACTGAGCGAGGCCAGGGATCGAACCCGCAACCTCATGGTTCCTAGCCGGATTAATTTCCGCTGTGCCATGATGGGAACTCCTACACTTTTTTTTTTAAGAAAAGTTTAACACATTATATGTAATCCAATATGTTACAAAATTTAACTAAACTTAATTTTTAAATACTTAGAATCTTCTTATTTATAGCGAAAGGCAAAATACATCAAGCCATTGGAAAAATATTTTCCTGCTATTATAAAATATATTAAAAAATACACCAAAATGCATTGTGACAAACTAAAATGCATTCTTTTCTCATAATCCAACAGGAAGAAAATTAGAAAACAATGCTGAAGGTGTAGAGAACCAGTATTAGAAGTTTCACAGGGGAGAGATTTGCTTAACAGAGCATTAGGACAAATATTTCCAACACAGTTCAGGAATTCCCGCCGTGGCTCAGTGGAAATGAATCTGACTAGCATCCATAAGGATGCAGGTTCGATCCCTGTCCTTGCTCAGTGGGTTAAGGATCCAGTGTTGCCATGAGCTGTGGTGTAGGTCGCAGACATGGTTCGGATCCCATCCCACGTTGCTGTGGCTGTGGTGTAGGCCGGCAGCTACAGCTCTCATTTGACCCCAGCCTGGGAACTTCCATATGCCTTGGGTGCTGCCCTAAAAAAGACCAAAAAAAAAAAAAAAGTATCCAAACACACTTTGGCACATCTGTGATTTGTTCAATGATTCTCTTTCAATAATAAAATACTTGCGCACATATGGTCTTCTCTTAGTATTTACTTATTTGAGATTTCTGGTTTTTTTTTTCCTCTCCCACTCCCTCAAATGAAAGCAGGATCTCTGGGAATTCACTCACAAGCATATTATTGGATCCAACCCAGCACTGGACACATTGAAAACACTTAGCCCACATTGATAATCTGCTGTTGAAATACATGTGTGTGAGCTGACCAAGAAAAATTGTACCAGAGAAGATCCATGAACTCTTTAAAGAAACGAAATCAGGTTTTGAAAAATCCACGCATGAGTAGGCAACGTCTACAGAAATAGACAGGTTGGCAGTGTCAACTGAAATAAAAAAATTACCCAAGGATTTGTGGTAACGTTACAAAGACAGAATCAGAGGTGACTGAATTTATTGCATCATTCAGCAGTAAGTTCTTGCAACAAAGAAGGCAAAGCCAAAAGTAGGCAGGAGCTACTGGATAGCATGCACTCGGATATTTTACTTTTTCATATATAAAAATAAGGGAGTTCTCATCATGGCTCCGTGGTTAAATGAACAGGACTAGTATCCATGAGGACACGGTTCGATCCCTGGCCTCGCTCAGTGGGTTAAGGATCTGGCGTTGCCGTGAGCTGTCGTGTAGGTCGCAGACGCGGCTCGGATCCCACGTTGCTGTGGCTGTGGCGAAGGCCGGCGGCTACAGCTCCTGTTAGACCCCTAGCCTGGGAACCTCCACATGCCGTGGGTGCGGCCCTAAAAGACATAAATAAATAAAACCTTTAAGATCTAGTAGATTCCTTACAACACTATATATGGAGATGAGCCACCATGAAAATATTTTCTACCACACGATGGTTTGCTAATCATCTTGAAGCAAAGAAAACATGTGTCACGGAACTAAAAGGCAAGTCGTATGTTTTTCTATTACACAAAAAGCAATTGTTCTACATCATAACCATTTTCTAGGTGGCAGGTGGCTTTTAGCAGTGTGCCATATAGCATGTATTTTCCAAAAATAACACGCTTCCTCTATCCCTGTAATAGAAAGGTGACATTTTAAAACATAAGGGAGGGATTCAGTGCCTGCTTTGGAAAAATAACTGTGTTACAGAGAGAGCGTTTTGAAAAGAGACATAATGGTGGAAGCTTTTTTTTTTTTGGTCTTTTTTTTTTAAGGGCCACACTCATGGCACATGGAGGTTCCCAGGCTAGGGATCGAATCAGAGCTGCAGCTGCCAGTCTACGCCACAGCCACAGCAACCAGGGATCCGAGCCACATCTGTGACCTACACCACAGCTCACAGCAACGCCGGATCCTTAACCCACTGAGCGAGGCCAGGGATCGAACCCTCATCCTCACAGATACTAGCTGGGTTCGTTAACTGTTGAGCCATGACAGGAAGCCCTGGAAGCACTTTTATACATGATTTTGCCAAAAGCATTGCAAACGTGTCCCTTAAAAGCTCTCCTACCTGCACGATTAAAAACTTGTCAAGCAAACAATTTTTATCATTTTAAAGGTCTTCCAGATGAAGGATCTCCACGGGGGGGGGCGTGTATTTGTTTAACACACCAATGCAGTTTCTTTCAGTTACCTTTCAAGAATGTACAGTGGACATCAGAGGTGACCAGCAGCCACACGAGGGCCCTTGGAAAGTTGCTATTGGAGCAGAGATTCGAGATCGGTGACTGTGCGAAATCTGTACACCTGGGCAAGAACTGCCCTATCAGAAAGAACAGCAGGTGCAAACAGAGGTGTGGCATGTTGTAGAACAGGGAACATTCTAGAAAGGAAGGAGGGAGGGAAGGAGAAAAGCAGACAAGGCCAGCAAGCTAAGTGGAAGGGGACATGCAGGTGCTACAAAGGCAGCTTTTACCATGAAGGGGATGGGAGGCCGGGAGGGCTGGGCAGAGAAGTGCGGATCTGACTCCTGCTGTGTGAAGACCTCCTTGAGGACCCCGAGGGGCAGGAGCAGGGCGTCAGGAGGTCCAGCTTGGGCCAGGGGGGTGGCATCGGGGGGGAGGGTCAGTGCCGTCTCTTCTAATGAGCTCGCCAGTAAGACAGCCTCATGCCTCCGTCCTTGTTACACCCGCACCCCCACCTTCATGCTCACCCCCTCAACCGTGTCATCAGATTTCACAACCTCAGATTCATCTCCGTGACAACAACTTCCAACTGAACACCCAGGGCCAGGTCTCCTTCTTAATCTGCAGGCTCTTATGTCCCTCTGCTTCCTGAACGTCTCTGCTCTGATGCCTTGCAGATACTCCACATACATTTTTTTTTTTTTTCCTTTTAGGGGACACGCCTGTGGCATATGGAGGTTCCCAGGCTAGTGGTCGAATTGGAGCTACAGCCGCCGGCCTTCGCCACAGCCACAGCCACGTGAGATCCAAGCCACGTCTGCGACCTGCACCACAGTTCATGGCAATGCCAGATCCTTAACCCACTGAGCGAGGCCAGGGATCGAACCCGAAGCTTCATGGTTCCTAGTCAGATTCATTTCCGCTGCGCGACGACGGGAACTCCGAGATACTCCAAATATGATTTGTGCCCAAAAGAACACCTGTATCACTCTAAATTCTTCCCCTTACAGTTTTCGTCCCCTTGATCAATGCCCACATTCTCCTCCCAGCTGTCCAGGCTAAAACGCCTTAAGGCCTCCTGAACCCCTTTGGCTCTCCAGTTATCTCACGTCCATTCCATCAGCAAAGCCCATGTCAGTGACATCCTCAAAATGGGTTCAGACCTCCCCACAAATCATCTTCCCCACTGCCCTCAGGTTCTCCAAGCGACTGTCACCTCTCACCTGGAGCACTGCAGTGGACCCTTAAGTGGTCAGTTTGGTTCAGGCTTTTAGCCATTCCAATCAGCCTCTCCCCCCCTCCCCCGCCCCCCAGGTACCGTCAGGTCATTCCCACGCTCAAAACCCTCCACTGGCCACCCTGTCTCCCTGAGGGCAACAGATGAAGGGCAGTGCCCCCACCTGTTCTCTCAGCTGCTACTATTTGGGCCCCAGATCACTTCATTTCAGTCACTTTTGTCCCATGGCTACTCGGACACACCTGCCCTGCTCCTGCCTCAGGGCCTTTGCACTGGCTGTTCCCTCTACCTGGAGCACTCTTCCGCCATCCCTCCGGCAGGCCTATGTTCACTTATACCACCTTCTCTGTGAGAATCTCCCTGACTGCTCCAGCTGAATTTACAGTGCTGGCCTCAACCCTGGCAGCCTTTAGCCCCTTTCTGTTGTTTTTTCCATAGCAAGTAACCCTTTCCGCATGCTATGTAATTTGCCTTTGAAAACTTATTTCCACTACTTTATACACTCCATGAGGGTTGGTTGGTCTGTTTATTTTTTTGGCTGCACCCACGGCATGTGGAAGTTCCAGGGCCACGAACTGAACCTGCACCACAGCAGACGTGACCATGTTTAAATGTTAACGGGAAGGGAACTGAACATATCAGCAAGATGAAATTTAAGTTCTGGGAGAGGCTCAAGGAGAAATCGAGCAAGGATGCTGCAGAGTCAGGATGCTGCGGTCAGAGAGAGGAGGCCCCACGGTCCTTCTGGAAGCGGGAGAGCCTGTGGCGCTGACAAGCTCCGCTGTGACTGTGGGTGTGCAGCTAAGAGAAGTGGAAGGAAAACACGGAAGTCACCTGATAACATGTGAATGGAAGGTAAGGGAGATATTCTCACACATTCAACTCAATTCAAGGACAACCCCTTGGTGAGTGTTGGAGAATATACAGGAAGCTGAATGAGAAACATCAAGGGCATACAGTCAGGAGCTAGGAACCACTAATCAATGAATACTTACTTATGTCTGTTCTCTGGTTACTAGGCAGGTCGACAAAATTCGCCGTAAAAATCTATAGTCACCAAGTATCTAGAATCCAATGACAGATAACATCAGACAGGTGTCAGCACCACCTGCCCTTAAATTTCATCTTGCTGATATGTTCAGTTCCCTTCCCGTTAACATTCAAACATGGTCACGTCTGCTGTGGTACAGGTTCAATCCCTGGCCCTGGAATGTCCACATGCCGCGGGTGCAGCCAAAAAAACAAGCACTAGCAGTCAAGGCCAAGACCCGCAGAGTCATTATATAGACAAATAGCTCAGCGCTAGGATGACACGGCTCTCAGAGGGTATTCTTGCAGACTCAAAACTATGAATTCGGTTAGAGAGCCAGGACTGCCTGCGGGGAGATGAGCTCAGTCAAGGATCTGAGGAAAAGGGTGCTGGCAAAAAAGGGAACATGGATTTAACCAGACACAAAATAGGGAGGCAGTCCTGCAGACCCGACTCAAAGACGAAGATGTAAAACCAATCAATATTTTAAAATGAACTGGAGAGTGTGCGTACCAGGTCAACTAGGATAAGCTAAAGACTAGAATTCCATCCAGAAGCAAAGTGCAGCTATGAAACAATGGGCTTCACGCCAGGTTATAAAGGAGAAAAAATGTGAGACGGTGAGCGGGAGAAACCATTAAGATGCCGATCAGATAACAACCATGGACAGAGCTCAGGAGTCCTGACCATTTAGTAAGTGTTGAGAGGTCCCAGACAAGCTTGATCTTGAAAACATCTCTGCTTTAGGTATCAGCAGCCTCATTTTACACAAAAGGGAGCTGAGAGCTCGTGTGGTTAAAGTAACAGTACATCAGCGCACAGACAGTCAAGAGGCAGAACTCGTATTTCAACTCAGGTTTGGCAAGCCCCGTAAGGC
The DNA here is from genome assembly GCA_004024745.2 of Catagonus wagneri. Classification (NCBI taxonomy): domain Eukaryota; kingdom Metazoa; phylum Chordata; class Mammalia; order Artiodactyla; family Tayassuidae; genus Catagonus; species Catagonus wagneri. The sequence continues at coordinate 2,038,414 of PVHT020002421.1, forward strand.
ACTCGGGCCAATGCAAATTAGAAACAATTAAACAGGGAGCTCTGGATTATAAAATGTTGGAAGTTTTTTTGTTTTTTGTTTTTGTTTTTTTTGCCTGAACATGTAATATTGCCAAGCAACTTTCAGAACACCTCATATTTATTTTTAAAGTGTAATCATGATGTTAGGCAGCTAGTCATGGATGACTGTGTGTGTTTTCTGACTCATCAAAAAAGTCATAGTTACCTTATAAGAGGCCCACATCAAAAACTGAACTCTGAGCAACCATGCCGGGGGTAATGGAACACCAGCTCGTAGGAAAAGATGGGTTACGCTTATATCATGGATATATACTTGAACCAGTATTTCAACTTAGCCTTAATACTTAGAGGCAAAGGTGTCCTGCTAAATCTGACCCATAAAGGGCCAGTCCACAGGCGATGAGTCAGAGTGGGAACCCGGAGTCTGCTGGTCTTGGCAAGTCTTAGGAGAAGGCAATGAGATGACACAAAAATGTTTAGGACTCAACACGCCTTTCAATGCTGAGTTAAAGAAAGTTCCTAATTAGTACAAGCCCTACGATTAAAGTTTGGGCCGAGGTGGCTATCTCCGGGAGAACATGCCTCAAACGTGGCTGCTGTCCCTGTAATGGAAGTGGGACAGCTGCAGTGGAACCTGGACTTGTCCTAAAGGCGAGAGCTGGGTAATCACATGAGAGAAAATTCTCAGAACGCCCACGTAAGAAGGAAAATAGTACGAAATAATTACCAATGCCTCGCCCCCCCCCCCAAATCTCCAATAACATTTCATGTTTGGAAATGAAAAAAAAAGGGGGGGGGGGACAAAATCACATCCATTTCCAATGCATGAACTTGACCGGGCTCGTTTTTTCCATGTTAACTCACAGCAGCAACGGAACCCGACATGATTTCTGTGTCAATCACCAGAAACAGTCAAGACCACAAATCAGACAGGAAAGGAGGCTCTGTGTGTTGCCCGTTGGTGGTTATCGAGCGTTAACAAATGGTATCCAGGCAAATGGGGGCGGATATCAACGGACAGCATCTAATTAGTGAGAGCGTCTGACACACACCCATGCACCTTGTTCACGTAGATCTGAACATATTAGCACACACGAAGCTGTACTGTGCTTTTTACCAGCTGCATAGAACTCCTGAGATGGTCCTTCATTTATTAACCAGTCTCACTGACTGCTTTTTTTCACTCAACGAACAGACTCAAACACAATTATCATGGTTTTGAGTCCACAGGCAGAATGCCTATAAAAGTTGATGTATTTTATGGATCAAAGGACACGTGCATTTTTAAAGTAGTAGAGTTGGCCAGCTGCCTTCCAAAATTAATTCCATTTTGCCCTCAGTGGTGTATGACCATGCTAGTTCTGCACACAGGGCCTAGTCCACTGGGTTAGCAAATTCTTAGAGCCTCCCCAAGGTAGCAAGAAGGCTGCTTCTCAGAGTTCCCATCATGGCTCAGTGGTTAACGAATCTGACTAGCATCCATGAGGACGCAAGTTCGAACCCTGGCCTCGCTCAGTGGGTTAAAGATCTGGCGTTGCCGTGAGCTGTGCTGTGGGTCACAGATGCAGCTCGGATCTCGTGTTGCTGTGGCTGTCGCTGTGGCGTAGACGGGCGGCTGCAGCTCCGATTTGAACCCTAGCCTGGAAACCTCCACATGCTGCAGGTATGGCCCTAAAAAGCGAAAAAAAAAAAAAAAAGGCTGTTTCTCATTGTTGACGTAACCAAATGTATTTTATTTGTGTGGCACTGAGCATTTCTTCACACGTTAAAAGTAATTTGTAAAAGCAAAACAAATTTTTTTAAATAAGAGTAATTTGTATCATTGAGACCTGCATGTTCCCCTGCTCTGCTCAGTTTTCTACCAGTTTGCAGGGACAGTATTTATCCTGTTTCAAGGCAGTCGTTCTCAAGCTGGGTCTGCTGGACTATCACCATGCCCCTCACCCGGGGCTGCGCTCAAACTGCTTGGGCTCCGCTGAATCAGAGTCCGTGGGGCTGAACCCAGCAACCTCAGGTTTAAACCACCCTGTCTGGTGATCTGGATGCTCAAGAGTTTGAGACCTGCTGTATGAAGGAAATTAGACCTCATCTGAGATATGTTGCACGTATTTATTCCCAGCTGTCATTTGTCCCTTGATAGTGTTTCTTTTTCCTGGACAGAAGTTTAAGATTTCTGGGAAGCCAAATTTAACAAACCTTTCTTCTTTAAGACCCCAATTTGGTGTCATTCTTAGAAAAACACTTCCCTATTCCGGAATCATTAAACATTCTCTATAATCACATTTTCATTCATTACGTTTAACTATTTGCTCCAACAGCCTGATTTATATCTGCATCTTGAAATTGTTGGTATTTATTTTTTTTCTTTTGTCTTTTTAGGGCCACACCCGTGGCATATGGAGGTTCTCAGGCTAGGGGTCTAACAGGAGCTGTAGCCGCCGGCCTTCGCCACAGCAACGCGGGATCCGAGCCGCATCTGCGACCTACACCACAGCTCACGGCAACGCCGGATCCTTAACCCACTGAGCGAGGCCGGGGATCGAACCCGCAACCTCATGGTTCCCGGCTGGATTCGTTAACCACTGAGCCATGACGGGAACTCCTAAACTGACATTTAAAAGAAGGTAAAGAACAAAAGAAGAGGGGACCGAGGGCCATCTGCAAATCTACCTGGGATAATGAAGACTATAAAAACATGTGGTAGTCATGATAGCCTGGAAAAATTAGGTTCTTTTCTTTTTTTTTTTTAGATTCTCAGCTGTATTTTTATTTTTCAATTTTTTAATTTTTTTATTATCTTAATGGATTTTATTTCAATTATAGGTGTACATAAATCATCACAAGTCAATTTTATAGGGTTCTTTTCAAAATCTAGGCCACACAGTCACTTCTAGCACTCAGCATTCCCAGCATCCTTTTATGTTTGCACGGAGCTTACACAGACCTTACAAAAACAGTAAGGTTAGTTTTTCCTTTTGTGGTGCCCTTCCACCACTCTGTGGTCAAGAACCCAGCAAAGTCCAAAGAGGTCTCAAAAGAGAAGTACAACCCTTTAAGTCTTAGAGACTATTCCACAGACCTCTTCCTTTAACTCTCTGAGAACTATTTCAAGAAGGCAATGTGATAATCCACTGCTCTTATGGGTGTATGTGTGATGGTGGGGCGTGGCAGTTGAACGGTGGTGGGGCTGGGGAGGTGAGTTCAAGTTTATACCAAAAAGACAATGCTGTTGCGTTTTATATACATATATATTTAATATATATATTCACATATAAATATATATGTATATGTGAATATAAATTTATATATTAATGTATATTAATATATAATATAATATTTATATAAATATATTTTTTAAATTTAAATTTTATTTTTTTGCTTTTTAGAGCCTCACAAATGGCATATAGAAGTTCCCAGGCTAGGAGTCAAATTGGAGCTGCAGCTGCCAGCCTACGAACAACCCCAGCAACGCCAGATCTAAGCCTCGTCTGTGACGGACACCACAGCTCACAGCAATGCTGGTTCCTTAACCTACTGAGCGAGGCCAGGGATCGAACCCACATCCTCATGGATACTAGTTGGGTTCATTACTGCTGAGTCACAACGGGAACTCCTGTTGAGCTAGATTTGTAATGTGACAGAGACGTGAGAGAGCTCTTGGTTTTGCTCAGGACACTGAAACCAGGATGGATACTGATCATTTTTTTTCTCTTTGCTCAGGATGGTCTGAAGATGAGCTCCTGATTCAGAAGTCATAGAGGGGCTCCAATAGGACAATTAGAGTGTAAAGAGGACATAGGAAGGAAAGTTTACCCCTGTAAACAGACTTCTCTGTTTGAATACTGGTGAGCATCTAGACTGTTCTGGATGGAATCCTGCTTCAGAAGTTAAAGGAGTGCGGGCCAGAGAGAGAGAAAGGGAGAGACAGGGATTCATTACTGTAGGAGGGTCTAGTGGAAATCTCCTCTGTTCTCTCATTTCATCACAAAAGCGATCACTTTCCAGACATGAATTGGCGCCAGAAAAATATTGCACAAAGCCCTTTCGTACAAAATGCAGCTCTTTCTATGTCCTATCGTGAGTCCTGTCACGTGAGCCATGTGATGGAAACGGGGTTCATCCCTCCAGCGCTCACTCATCACAGAAGCTATCCAGGGACTGCGCGAAGAAGGTGGAATTTTTTTCATTAAGTCGTTCATGCCTGTGTTTCAAGAAGTCTGTATCCATGAGCCAGTCAATTATAAGCCATTACATTTCACGAACCTTTACTGAATGGTGTTAGAACAGAGAGGAGCGTGGAAAATATGCCTACCAGCCAAGGATAACATAAAGAGACCTAAATACGAGCTCACTATTTATGTATTGACTTTATAAGGGGTTGGCTGCTACCGGCTCAGTAATTTAAATATGAAAACTGAATGATCTACAGCGAGGCATGGGGCCTCAGGTGCTGACATGTGTCATCAGGGATTGGACTCAAGCAAACTTGGTGCGGAAACCGCAAAGCCTCTTTGTTTATACCACGTAGATCTCTGGGCTGCAGGAATGTTGAGTCCACATCTACTCGTTATTTTTCATAAAACCAGGGAAAGTAGTCGACCCAGTCCTCTGGTTTTATTGATAAGAGTAGTAAAAATAGGTTCAAGACCATACAACTAGTTAATGTAGCGGGGAAAGGTCTTAGAGCCATTTGAGATCACCTGTGTATTTAGTAGACATAGTGTTCAGTTAATTTAATGGCTCCTAACATTTCAGTTTTAAATTGCTTTGTTGAAAGGTTAACATTCTATCGTGCTGGCCAACACAACAACCAACGGCCACGTGAGCTCCTGACCTCTTGAAATGTGGCCAATCTGAATTGAGATGCTCCGTAAGGTTTCGCATAAAAAAAATATATAAAATATCTTGTTAGTATTTTGCATTGATTACACTTTAAATGAACTTTTCTATATATTGGGCTCAAGAAAATATATTATTAAAATCAATTTCACCTGTGCATTTTTACCTTTCTACCGGGACTGCGAGGACATGAGAAATTACGCATGTGACTTACACGCCTCATTTCTTTTGGACAGCCCTGATTTATGAGAAAAACACTTAACTGCCCTAAGGAGAGAGCTACAAGCAATCTTCCTGAATGCGCTGGTGACCAAGCAAAGGAGCTGAGAACGAAACAGCATTTGTTCTGAGTACTTTAAAAAATTACTTACCAGCTTATGCGAGCTAGACTTGCAAGCCACATCATAAAAATATAAACACAATTTGAAATCAGATCATTTTTAAGTTAATCCCTAAGTGTGCATGCATACATAAATGTTACTTGTAAAAGAACATCAGCAGTTGTGACAGTGTGACAATTATCACCTCCATTGTTAAAAGCAGCTTTTTCCCTAGAAAAATCATAACCAAAACCTGTTAGCATCCTAGACATCAGTACTGCCTTTAAAGAGACATCTGTCCATTATAAATACCGATACCAAATAGCTAGCTAGACGTCAGATAGATGATAGACAGACAGACAGATTCAGTCCATCATATAAGTGGGAATGGGGTAGCAAGGCTATTTGAATTGAAAGTCATAGGTTAGCACTGAGCCCTTTTAAACTTCAAACAGCTGTCAGTCAACCTCCTCACCCAGAAAACCAAATGTTCTTTGCAACAAAGACATTCTCCAGAGCAAAAACGGACTGCCTGTATCTGGGGGGGAAAATAATGATGATGTCTAAATTAACAGGTTCATTTCCAATATACTAATACATACCTCAACTATGGCTGCACAATTAGAAAAACAAGCACGTGTTTTTATTATCACGGCTCCACTCTCTTTTTGACAAAAGAACCCCGTTGTTTTTTCAAAGGTCTTAATTTTTCAGTAAGATACACAGGGATCGGGGTAGAGAGGGTATTTACCCCCAAAATAATACACTTCTAGCAGAGTAAAGTCAGGAGTGCTTCCTAGGAGATGCACACCGTGAAATTAATAACATCTTCTCTGTTCGCGGAGTGAAAGGGCACCGCTGATTGCTGCGAACGCTAGACTGATAGACACAAGCTGAAGAGGGACTTCCACAGCTTGGAATTCAGTTCGGGGTGGGGGGGGGTGGCTTCCGGAGTCTCTTCTTTGGAACAACTCTATTAAACAAGAAGAGATTCTGGAGGTTTCTGCAATAACCGTGCCCATCGGTTTGCTGTCTGCAGAGATAACTGGGCGAGCATCAAGTCTGTGCGATGATGCAGGCGATCCGCTCTCCCCCTCCTCCCTCGCTGTGGTCACCAGCCACCATGGTCCCCATTACCAAATTAAATGCCATGTGTTAAATGGGATGAAAACGCTTCCCTGCTTTGTGCCTCCTGTTTCTCTAAAATGAACTATGGATCTTCCTATACCTCAGCACACAGGACCTCCGGCATCTCCAGAGACAGGATTGTTGACAATTTGCAATTTCAGGCAACAACCCCTCCAAAAAAAAAAAAAAAATACTATTATTCCCCCACAAATATGTTAAATTTGTTCTAATTTTATCCTCCCTTTTTCTCTCCCTCCCACTCCACCTCTTCGAATCCAGATGCCACTGGGAAAGAGGCGCATTTGGACTGATTTGAAATGTAAAATGTTCCAGCCTTTTACTGTTACCTAGAAAACAATCTTCCTTAAAAAGAATATATTTTTTTTAAGTTTTCCGTTCCGAGCAGAAAGGGTCCCCTATACGAAGACTAGCTTCTCAAATGGAAGGAGGTCGTTCAAAAAACAACGTGGGCAAATAGGTAGAATAAATTCCTAAGAAAGGCAAGCTGTGTCACTGCACAGTCCGAAGAAACAATTCCATCACAACGGTGTATTTCACCATTCAATGGATGTAACATGATGCACGGAGCTGCTACCTGAAAAGTCTCCCAGAGACCCGCAGAACGTGAATTGGGGTTTTAAAGGGGAAAAACAGTATTTTTCAGGAAGGAAAACTCAGGCAGGTTCCCACATGGCGAGAAGCCAGCAAATGCTTTGCAGGCGAGCCTGAGAGCTGTCAGCTGTCATTGTCATCTTATGGGAACCACAATCTTACAACTAAAAATGGGATGCGGCTCCTTTCCTGTCTTCTGTTCTTAGGACAAGGAAACAGAAGGAAACACATGTAGGCATCGTGAAACGCACTCTTTAAAAGGAGAATTAAAATATTTAGTCAAGTCTCAGCCAAGCCCACGAACGCTACTAGGAAAACACGCTGAACAAAACAGCAGCCTCTAACGTGCCTCGAATTTTTCTCACTTTCGGAGCACAGCTTTTCCGGACTTTCGTAAATCCATTAAATCAACTTCTACACTAACAGAAACACCTGCATGTAGAATTCCCTAAAACACTAACTCCTGTTAAGAATCTCAAATAATGTGTATAAGAGACAGATTTTTTTTTTAAGTCCTTGTTTTAGGAAAGTGTATCAAGATGCTCGCCCTCCCTGACAAGTATACAGAAATGCAGCTTTCCCCCACCCCCTTGTCAACTCCAATCTTTATATTGCTGACTCGCCCTCCCAGATAGCGGCAATCCCTTTCCAGGAGCTCACAAAGGAGAAAGCAAGCCGTGGGTGCCCCGGTGCAGAGAGCAGCGAAGCCACAGGAAAGCAAGAGAAATCGGTTACCTGAGGATGAACACAACTCCGCTCAGAGCTTCTTCCGAGCTCGCCTCGCATAGGACAGGGCAGCGCAGGCTGTGCGGATGCGGGCTCCTCCCGCAGGCAGGCGGGGCGCGCGCTCCCTCGCGCCGCCGTGACGATGCTGTCAGCTGCTCGCCCGCCTGTGCGCCCCGCGCCCCCGCGCACCTGCGCCCCGGCCCGTGCGCCCCGCGCACCTGCGCCCCCGCCCTGGCCGGGCGGGCCGGCCGGCGCGGTCACGGCTGCCCCACCATCCTCCAGCCTCCCCTTCTCCTCCCTCTTCAGTCTCTGACTTCTCAGCTGTGCCAACTGCTGCAGCGGCGGATGCTCCCGTTTAAATGGCGCCTGCTCGCCTCCAAAGAGCTTTTAGGGGCCACCTACTGCATGCTCCTGGAATAGACGGTCAAGACCGGAATTCTCAGGGAATTCAGTGAATTAAAATAATTTCATTGAAAGTGCACCAGATTCTTTTGTTTTTGTTCACATTACCAACGATAATTACTACTAAGTGCATAAACGGCTCTTTCAATGTGTAGCTACTAAATTAAAAACCTCCATTTTTAGACAGACGAAATCGGGCCGCGATAGACAGCCAAGCACACATTGCAAATTAATACATTCTAATTTAATATGTTCCTGTAACAAAACCACCATTGGCAATCTGGAGCTGAAACTGCCTTTATGCTGAGTAATTTCACTGTAGTATTTCAGAGAAATACCAGGCATGTACGTTTCTGACATTGATAAACCATTTTGTCAAAGAAGCATTGATCAAAAACAGGTGAATAGGCAAGAAGTAACGTTTATGGCTAACAGTTCTGTGCTAACCCTTTTTAAAAAATGCTTCCCTATCACATTGATCCATATGAAGTTTAAATGACACTTGAAGATTTCTTCTCCCTATCATAACCCATTCTTCTTTAAATATTAAATTTTCTAAAAGAATTGGGCAGTATTTTCTTGTACTTGAAATTTGATTTAGGAGTTCCCATCGTGGCTCAGTGGTTAACGAATCCGACTAGGAATGATGAGGTTGCGGGTTTGATCCCTGGCCTTGCTCAGTGGGTTAAGGGTCCGGCATTGCCGTGAGCTGTGGTGTTGGTTGCAGACGCAGCTCGGATCCTGCGTTGCTGTGGCTGTGGTGAAGGCTGGCAGCTACAGCTCCTGTTAGCCTGGGAACCTCCATATGCCGCGGGTGCGGCTCTACATAAAGGCAAAAAGACAAAAAAAAAAAAAACACAAAATTTGATTTGGCTTATAGAATCCCATTAATCAGTTCTAAGACTGTTTTAAATTGACAATTTCAGTTAGCATTGTCCTTTGATTTTTTTTTTCCAAAGTAAATTCCCGTCCTTTTATTCACGGGAAATTTGTGTCTGTGGTTTGTCTTTTTTTTTTTTTTTTTTTT